>VWPU01008395.1:0-18087 GCA_013398955.1 Callaeas wilsoni
GGGACACGCCCTGGACACGCCCCTGTGCCGGGGACACGCCCAGCGGGACACGCCCAGCGGGGACACGCCCAGCCCGGGACGCGCCCCCCTGCGCTGAGCTGGCCGAGGCTCAGCCCGAGCGGCCCGGAGGGAGCGGGGCTGGGGCTTTGCCTCCCCCGCAGGAGACGCGGCAGGAGGGACGCGTGCGGCAGTGAGCCAGCAACGAGCCAAGGACCGGAGAGGGATAAAACGGGTGTGGAAGAAAAAGAGGGCAGAGCGGGGCCGTGAAGGGGCTCTTATCCCCCTCCCCAGGGCCAAGGATGCTCAAATAATTCCCAGAAACGTGTGAGGAAACGGATTAATTAAAAGAGAAGAGGCAGAAGTACGGGTATTTAATTGATGAAAGGTTGGGATTTAACAATCCCCCCCAAACCAGCCCAAGCCGCACCCTGCAAATCCAACCCCCTCCCCAAAGCGTGCTGCCCTTGGGCACAGCCCTCACGGCAGGATCTCCAGAGCAGAGCCCCTGCCAGCTCCGTGGCAATCCCTTATCCCAGCTCCTGGAAGCGGAGCAGGCGCCTGATGCCGAGCAGCGCCAGGTTGGCACCGTGCCACCGACACAGCCGGGCCCTGACGGTCCCGCTGGGCTGGCAGCGACTCCAGCAGCCCCAGATCACATCCGTGGAGCATCACAGAGCCTGGTTTTCCAGGATCTGTCCTTTCCCAGCCCAGCTCTCCTCACCTTACCCCCACCTCCACCCACCTGAACCGCAGGAATGAGCGCTCCAAGTACAAACATAGACACCCACCTTTACTATGCATATTAATAAATATTCTTTATTTAAATTTTTGCACATTGCGCTTTAACATATTACATCCAAAACATTTTGCAAATGGATGTCTACTTTGTAAAATCTTATATTCAGCTCCTTGTCATTCTGTACAGAATTATAGGTACAACATTACTTTGCCACTAGTTCGCTTTTTGTAAGTCTCACAGGAAGAGAAACATTGAATGAAAAGAGATGGCTTAAATTAGAAGAGAGGCTTGCACAGCTACTCAACTAAAGATACAAGCCTGGAGAAAGAACAAAATTAAGGAAATCACCTCCACCAGCCTCCCCCCCCGAAAAAAAAAACCAAGAAAAAAAAAAAGAATCACATTAATTTAAGATAAAATTTTGCCGTAAGTCACTAAATTAAGTTTGGAAGGAGAAGGCGCAGTAGTCATCTCGAGTTTCAGTGACAGACAGAGTTGGATTGGGTTCAGTTGGCTCCAGCTGTTGCCAGCCAGCTGTTGCAGACGGGCCCCTTGTGATCGTTGAGGCGACAGTACTTGTTGAACTTCTCCTTCAGGTGCTGCCGGTACTGCTCCCGGTTGCTGTAGAAAGACTTGTTGTTTGCCATGAAGGACTGGATTTCATCCTGGGAGATGAACAGTTCCTCATCAGAAGTGCATTCTGACTCATCCTGCAAGGAGAACAGGGATTTCAGAGCTCCAGCACTGCCCTCCTGTGCAGCACATCCGTCCCCCCAAATCCCAGCCTGGCTGATCCGGCCACCCCGCTCACACGCAGGGCTCTGCTGGTTTGGGCTGAGAAGCAGCCAACTCACTCTTGAAATGGGTGCAAATCAGCTTCATTCTTAGCATATTCCCATGGGAAGAGGATGGATTTTATCAGAGGGTTTTGGGGAAAAGGTGGGGAAAGAAAAAGGAAAAACAATGAGAAGGGCAAGAGAGAAAAATGGGAGGAGGGAAGATGAAAAGAAAAAAGGAAGGAAAAAGGAAAGAAAAGGAAAAAGCAGGGAAAGAGAGGAAAGGATCTAAATAAGTGGAAGGAGAAGGAAAGGAAAGGCGAGAGAAGAAAGCTGCCCAAGGAGCCTGCAGTGGGAAGTAACATTTGAGGCCTGAAGGCAGCAATAATGCCCACTTCATGTTACGGAATAATGCAATCCTCGACAATGAGCACTCACAACACAAGTTCTGTCACTGCATTCCAGTGACAGTTTCTCCTCCTCTGCAAAGCATTCAATTACAAACTTCTCAGGGAACATGCACAAGGAAATGAACTGAACACTGGGACTCAATTCCTCACTGGGAGATGAGTTCTCAGCCCCAAAGATTAAATCAGGATGCTACGACCTAAAATTCAAAGGCAGCAGTTACTTACAAGGAGTTCCACTAAGCTTTTGGCACCTTTTCCAGTATCAGGGACAAGTGACATTTCTGTAGGTTCTGCAAACTGTGACACGTTTTTCATATGCTCAAACCAAGGCAACTGCTGGCCGCTTTTGTCTGCGCTACAGCAGCTCTCAGCGTGTGTGTCTTTGGTCTTGTCGCGGTGAAACTCTGTGTGCGTGAGATTTCCTGAGGTCTCTCTGCTACCTGCATCTGCCAGACAGCTCCCAAGTTTCTGAATCTGAAACGGAAAAGAGCCTGGGATGAACTGCCAGCGGTGTTTAATGTGGAAGATTCGAGTTTGAGATGGAAGCAGAGGGAAAAGAGGCAAGTTCGAAGGAGAGCAAAGGTGGATATTTATTTTTAAACGTGTGCCTGGGGAGCTGTGGGTGGCACATTCATTCACTGAGAGTGAGTAAAGTGCACATGCTTAGGAACATAGAAGAGACTCCACCACACCCTGCTCCAGGAAGGACCTCAATTCCAAAACTTGGATGGACAAGGGAACAGGAGACCCCTGTTACCCCATTTTCAGCATTAGTCTCAATCGAAATTTAATATCCTTCTGTAACTACTTTCAAATGTAAGCATTTAGAGAAGCATCTGGCAGAGCCATGTTCCTTACGTGGTCATTCTCACACTTCAAAGCTTTACTTTTCTTTTTCTTCTTTTTGTTTTTGCCTTTTGTGTTACTCTCCTCTGCATTAGCCCAGCACTCCACACAACTATCTCCATCCTCCTCCTTGTCATCGCAGCGATGGACGCAGGCATCGTCCCCTGCAAAACACAGCCGAGTTCCTTCTGAGATGCTGCAGCTTTGGAGATATTAAAGCATTATCATCTTCTTCCCAAACCTACCATTTTCATCATGGTTGCAGATGCCCTCAGTGCAGGCCACGTCCGAGCCCTCCCGGGACCCCGTTTCGCTGCCCTCCATGCTCGAGGAATAGCCACAGTCGCTGCCAGTACAGTGTGGAGATAAACCTGAGACAGAGGCCAAAATTACTGCCATCTGTAGGAGCTGCTGCACATTCTTTAGTTATGCCTCTAACAAGAAAGAATTCAGAGAACCCCAAGACTGGTTCGGGTTGGAAGGGTCCTTAAAAATCACCTCATTCCACCCCCAGCCACAGGCAGAGACTCCTTTTCAAACACAGGTGACCACTGTTCACCCCACAAATGCTTTTTAAAAATGAAAAACAATGGCATTTAACATACCTTTCTTGATTTTAGGTGAGCCTAATAGGGTACCACTACTAGGACAAGTGCAAGAAGTGCTTTCATTAGTAACAATTACTTCTACACAGTTGTTGGCTTCTTCGGTGCTACCACAGGCTTTGCAGCTGCTTTCCGTGAAGTTTGAGTTCTCCTTCAAACAGAAACAAAAAACACTTGCAGGCACTGAAAGCAGCTCAGCCAGCATTTTTGTAAAGGATACTCTTTCCATGAGAAAAACCAGCTGACACTGACTGATAACAGCATTGCTTAGAATTCTTCACAAGTACAACACAACTAAACAAAACCCCAACCAATTTACCTTGACCTACAGTCACAGCCCATTAAGGCCAGCCAAGAGATCCTGAATAATAATAGCACTTAAAAGATTCCCCCTCTCCAAAAATTCAGTGGTAATTGTCTACAAGCAGCATATGAATCCCCAGGTTCTCAGTGATCTTTAAGAAATGAAGAATTTTAAAAATTCTTTTTTAAGAAATGAAAATTTGAAAAAAGACTATTTAAATATAGTCTGACATTACCTGAACCTCAGATTTAGGATTAAATAAAACCCACCCCACCAAACCCCCAAAAGCTGAGGAGTTCCAGGTAACTACTTTACAAAGACTCTGCTCATCTGAGAAAGTATTAAATTCCACCGGGGCCAATACAATAAAATGCCTCAAGAATTCTACCACGGAACAGTGAGCTGATGGATGAAGCCCCAAAAAGCCCCAGCTACCCATGTTTACCTTTGCCTGACTGATTTCCTTCTCTTCTGCTGCCTGCAGAGGAGCAGGGATCTCACACACACATTTATTTTTCCGTCTGTTCTTCCGCTTTTGGCGTTTCTTCTCTTGTTTAAGCTCTCTCACTCTCTCTTCTTCTGAAAACTCTTCACAGAGCTGTTCCAATCGACTAATGCCCTGCACTTTTTCCACAGCCATCTGTTTACAAGAGGTTAGATAAAGTTATTAAAGTTACCACAATTCAAGCTTTTTACATTTATAAAAAAAGGAGAAAGGAAAAGAGCCAGTAATGAAGTTCCAGTAACACAGCTACTGACTACAGGAGAAAAAGGCCCACCCAGATGCAGTCACTTGGTTTAGACTGCTGGAAACTCATGTGTGGGGGGAGCTCTGTGTTGCTCCTATGGCCCAGATTGACATTTTTCAGTGAAGAGTTGCAGATTTTCATGCATTGCTGGATCTGTGATACTCTGATCCTGTGGGAGTAAAAAAACTCCAAGAACTAACCAGCTCAAGGTTCCACTATGATCTTTCCCAAACTGATTTTCCTCCTCTTTCTCTGGTGCTTTAGAGGCTTTTAGAGAGAATGGTCATTATGAATGGAAGATAAACATAACAAAAAAATCCATGTCACATAAACTGCTAATTAATATTAAGTATTGGTATACTTTAAAGGAGTCACATGGAGTTCTGCCTGAAGCTCAGGATCCCACAGGATCAGAGTGCATTTGGAACACACTGAATGCAAGTTAGCAACCACTTTTGTAATTCAAAAGCACATCCTCCACTTTCACTCATAAACCAACCAAAAACTGTTGCAGCCTGAGCTACTTTAAATGCAACCAGGTAGAAAAATAGAACTGGTACCACAGAAGGTTCAGTGTACTGTAATGGGCAGCTTGAAAGTAAAAGCAAGCCTCAACCTTCTATATTCCAGTTTATTCCACGTGGGAACGCACTCCAGATGTGCTGTGCACGGATGTCACACAACTGAACAAGGGACCGAATGCAGCACCCCTGGCACTCCTTCCAGCCCAATGTCAGAGAGCAGAAAATGAGTTACAGTGACAACGGGCCCAGTTACTGCAGCAATTCCAACGCAGGTTGGCTAAAACTCGATGTTTTTACCTCAAAGCTCTTGCGTAAAGCATCGACCCCCAGGTAAAAGAGCATCTGCCACGTCTGCTCCTCAGCCCGCAGCTTCTGCCAGATCCGGTGCAACCTCTCGTAGAGGTGGATGCCCAGGCAGGTGAGAACCTCCTCCTGGGCTATGTCTATTGTCTTGGCATGCCTCTCTCTCCGTCTGGGGGAAAGGGGAACCAAAGCAGAGCATTGTTAGAGCAGCTGGAAGCCGACCAAGGGATCAAAGCAGGGCTGACGTGTTCTCTGTAGGTACGGCTGCAGCTGTGTTTGCAGGAGCAGCCTGGCAGGGCTCTGCTGTGCTGCATGCAGATGCAAAATAGAAAGGACCAGGTCAAAGCCACCTCTGACTTAGGTGCCACACCCTGCTCTTCCTAGGAGGGATCAAGAGTTTAAATGCCAGAGATGCATTCTTTTGTGTCCTAAAATTTGCTGGAGTTCACAGCAATTGTTCCACCATCAGCTGGCTCAAGTTGAATAAACACAGAGGGAATTTTATACATTACTTACCGTGCACAGTAAAAACATTTCTGTATTAATCAGTTTGTTATCAACCTATTATCTATCAATCTGGTCAATCTATTAAGTGAAAACCATTATAAAGGGATCGACCCTCCTAAAACATTTATGACTGAAAGTTAAAGGTATTGGGGTTGGAACTAGATGATCTTTAATGTCTCTTCTAACTCATTCTATGATTCTCCAATACTGAGCTCAGAATTGTTCTTTTCACTGCTTAAAAAAGGTTCAAAAACACATAAATGGCAACAAAACTCATTTGAACACTTGGCATTTGGCAAAACTCAACCAAGGCTCTCTTTCTATTTCGCATATTTGAACACCTCAGTGGACAAGCAGGCAGCTCTAGTGAGTGACCAACCAACTGGAAGACATCTGGTGACTTTTATCTTCCAAAGCACAGCTGAAACCTTCGAAGCGCTCCCTCCGAGCCTACGTCCGTACAAATATTCACAGCCACGAGTTCATCACACAGCAAAGAGGCAAAAAAGCCACTCTGGGCAAGGACATGGAGGAGTCAAATAAAGAAGCAAAGCGCTAGATAGCCCACTCTAGCCAATTACATACTCATACCCTCCTGCGAACTCGGGCTCGGCCCGGCCCAAGAGGTGCGCGATGAAGTCGGTCTCGCAGCACACGTGGATGTGGCGCTCGTGGGGGCAGCAGCGCAGCCCCTCGTACAGCGCAGCGCAGTAGCCCTTCTCCTTGCTGCAGTCCAGCTCCCCGATCAGGATGTTGTAAGCGCGCAGCACTTTGTTCTTGCAGTCGGTGCAAAACCTGCGGGGCGGCACAAAGCCAGGCTCGGCTCAGCGCGGCGGCCGAACCGGGCCACGGGAGGGCTGTGGTGCTTCAAAAAGTGTAATTATTACAATGTTCTGGCTCTTATCCACCTAAATCGACCGTGAATTACCCCCCCTATTCTACATGGCTACCCTGGATATCAACTCCCATCCTCCGAAGCGAATCCTTGATTTGAAGAAATTCCTACACGGAATTCAACTCGAACACCAGCAATCTCCACAGTGAAGATTCGAAGAAATTCCTACCCGGAATTCAACTCAAACACCAGAAATCTCCACAGTGAAGATTCAAAGAAATTCCTACACAGAATTCAAATCAAACACCAGAAATCTCCACAGTGAAGATTTGAAGAAATTCCTACATGGAATTCAACTCAAACACCAGAAATCTCCACATGAACAAACAGTGCAAACCAGGGCAAAATCCCTCTCAGGTGACACACAGTGCAAACCAGGGCAAAATCCCTCTCAGGTGACACACACCACATCACCTTACAGCAATTCTTTAAAGTGCACTTAAGTGAGTGATAAGAAATAAGGCAAAGTTTCCTCTGTACAAGAGTGATCTTTGTTTCCACTACAAACATATTTTGAATTATTAGATTGCTGTGCTGATGGCCAAACGAGGGTTATTTATAACACGACACACTCATTTTAAACATGTGACAGCTCATGTGTGACAGGAGTATACTTATAATTAAAATACAAGCAAATTAAGCTCATTCTATGTCATAAGAGGAGTAACCTTCAAGAGGCTACAAGATCTCTTGCTGGATGACTCTAAAAATGCAAGTCAGACAAGCTGCTCACATTTCAGCTCAGAAAGCTGGCTCTCCATGCCAGCTCTGGATGGTGTTTTTCCCTTTCCTAGTGTCTCCAGCCACTCGACAGCACTAAGTCAAGCACATTCTGCTGCTAGAGCTGCGATACCTGGCTGGTTTCTGTGGTGGAAGGAGAGAAAACAGCAGTATTATTGCAGGTTAGCACCAGGAAGGCAGCCAAGGCAATGTTTAATGTCACAGGAGATTAAAGTTATTTTGTTTCCAAAGTGTTATTTCCACAGCACCACCACCCCCGCGCCCATCTGTGCCCCCACAGTTCATATCAGAACCTTGAGACTGCTGGAAATTAAAACTTTTCAATCAGCACGGCAGCTCCTGTGCACATGCAACTATAATTTAATGGTTTATTTCTGCCCTGCAAGAGAGATTTAACAGCACAAGGCATAAACAAGGGGTTTAAAACAGTGCTTTAAAGGCAACACCAAGCCTAAAATCTGCTTGCACTAGTTCGGTTCACAGGATTTTCAAATGGCACATAGTCCCTGAAAGCCTAAGAACAGGCACAGCCTGAGAGCAGTGAAAGAGTGCATGAGTATATACAGTTTTTAAAAATTAAACTGTAAATCATAATTTAAGTATGATTTACAAAAAAATTAAGACAAGCAGCTGTGACTTCATCAGAGGTCTCCACATCTTCCCTGCCATGAAACACAAAGAATGTTTCAACACCTTTGTCTCATCAACCATCCCAGTGCAGCCTGGCAAAGCCCCCCATGGCCACCAGGCTGAGATCTTCAGTTCCACAGGAAAAAATCCTCTACATCTTGAACATTTAGATCACATAAAAACGTGTGATCTCAAAAGGAAGGCGTGGTTTGCTCCTCTCACATACCTGTGCTTCCGTAGGTAGGTTTCTAACGTTTCTAGGAGACAGCTGGAGTCGATCAGAACCACTTCATCCCGGCATTCCTGGGACATGAGCTCCCACACATCCATCCAGCAACCCCTGCGTGGAACGAGGAACAAAACCTCATAATCCTGCTGGGGGTCAGCAGAGCAGCCCAGCAGAGCCTCATTCTTTACCTGACTGCTCCCTGGGAAGGTCCATAGCAGAAAATGATGCTACACTTGCTCTCTTTCCTCTTCCTGTCTTCTCTACTTTTCTTAACTGCTCTGAATTTCTTTGAACTGAGTCTGCTACTGCTCCTTTCACTGTCACACAGTATTACCAAACATTTTTCAGACCTATAACATATATATCATCAGCTAGTTATTTTTCCTAAGCAAATCCTATGGAAAATGCTGCTCTGTTCCTCAATTTCATTTGAATTCTTTATAGGTTAAGCCTTCACATCTGTTAAAGCTTGGGTCAGAACTGAGATGCAAATTTTGCTGTCCATGTTTACAACCCAGACTCATCATGACTTTTTAATGTTACAGCTGCAAACCAGTAGTGATTTTCAGAGTATTATTTTAAGTATAAACACATAGAAGTTTTAATAGTTCTGTCAGCTGAAGACAATTTACTAAAATAACAAAAGAAAAATGCAAAACAAACCCAAACAACTTTCACTACAAAAAACCAAGACATCCTACCTCAAATTTCAAAAATTTGTTAGAAGAATATCAAAATAACTTTACAACTCACATTTGGATGTGCTAAAAGTGCATTAGAGAGCAAAAAATAGATTTTTAATAACAAGTGGTTACTTAGAGGCTTGTCTACACTTGACACTTTATCAGAATGGTCATTTCTGTGTTATGGGCACAGCAGAGCAGGAAAATGGGAAGAAGCAGCCCTATTTCCTAACTAGAGGAGTTACCTGTGCCATTAACCAGTTTGCAGGTCACAGGGCTTGCATTTAGGAGAGTTTCAAACGCTCCTGAGCCCCAAACGGAGCTGAGTAGCCAAAAGCCAGGCACACAGACCGAGGACATCAAGTACCCCTCGAGTGGCATCAGCTGCTTACATAACTCCTCTAATTAAACACACGGCTCCAACTCAAAGCCCTTTTTGTGTGGAGGAAATGCCCAACGGATGCAACTCATCCGAAGGAGTTTCCTGTGAAGAAGTGGAGCAGGAGCCCCGGGCTGGTAAATGAAGTTTGCTCTGTCACAACTGGGTGCCTGCACAGCCCAGCCAGAGCTGTTTGTGCCACTGCAGGCAGGTTTATTTGGGTTTTGTCAGTACTGGCACGCTCTGGTCGCTCCTGCACAGAGCAGAGGGGTTTCAGCTGAGCAAGGCAGCGCAAATCCCATTTCTTCAGCCAACTGCACTGCTTGCCCACAGGCCATGCTAGCTGGTAACCCCAAAATTCTACCTGCAGAGTACAAAACACTGCTCTTCCACGTATTCCCTATTAACCTGCCACTATCCAAAATACTCAGGGGATTTACTCCAGCACGAATTGAGGAAATAAATGCAGCATTTTCCTCTCTATTCATTCAGCTTCAGAATTGTTCTACCTTGCCAAAGTGCTAGCTGCAGGTTCCACAGCATCTGTTCTCACACAGAAAAGATTAAGCTTACTAAATATAAAAAAACCTCCCCAACTCCATTTCCATAATGCTGTGAATTTGCTTTATTTTTAAAAAAATGTATTTATACACCCCTATACTCTCAGGATCTTGTGTAACGTAAGCTTTAAACTAATTTTGTGAAAGGCTTATAACCAAAATACAATAGAAGATAATGATTAGTTACCACTATCCTCAAGCAGCACAAACAAAAATCAAGTGTCAAATTCCACATGCCTGGTATCCCAGGGGATTTAACTAAACCCAGAGAGACTCCAATCTGCATAGAAAAATACATGTCCTGTAACTGGAAACCACGAGCAAGCTTTCACAGGTTGGAGCCTTAAGCAGCAGCAGAACCCAGCTGAGTAAAAAAGGTTCAGACACTCCAATTAAGCCCAAGAGACTAATTTATTGGTCATCTCATGAAAAAAAAAGAAATAAAAGGAGCCACCCCACAAGTGAGAAACCTCCCCAGAATCCACAATAGATTTACAGGGAGTGTTTTTCTGCTTAACCAGCTGGAATAAATCATTTCAACTTCAAGACAGAGGCATATATGCATATTGTTCAGTGGTGTATTCAAAACATGCTGTCACATTTTGAGAAAATACATTTTACAGAGCTCCAGTTTTAACCCTGCATCCAACCATAACAAAGGCCTTGGTTAACAGTCGTGCAAGGCATTTTTAATAATCCCAAGCAAAATGATGTATATTTATTTAGCATGTACCCTTTGACCTCAATGTGAGAAAATCTGCTGAGCAACCATTTTGGTCTAGAGCACAAAAACCAGTTTGTCTTTCTAGAGCATTGTTTAGATCACAGTGCAGAAGCCCATCCATCCACGTCCTGAGCATGCCCAAAACTCCTGGTGCTTCTCCTCCTCTCCCCAACAGCTATTTAGGTCTGCTATAACCCAACTGCTACTCAGGCAAACAGATCAGAGCATAAAAATTGATCTCAATGCTTAAAAATAAATTAGTTCCAGTATTTTGCTTCCTTAAAATATTTGAGTCGTGCAAGTCAAACACAGACTTACCCCAAAGGTTTTGGTTTGTGTGTGTCCAGGGAGTGTAGTTGACACCTCTTGTTCTTCTTACTTTTGGGAATCGCATCGATCATATCATTCAGTTTGGACCTGTGGGGGAAAAAAATAAATGTGAGGAACTTTGTATTCTGAAAACCACTGGATCAGGTCACACTACCTCACTCTCCCCATCTCAATCTCCTCAACTCTGCACTAACCTTCCCCACTTTGCCTGCTAACTGGAGCAAGAAGAACGAGCTGAAGCCAACTGGAAGGCCAAGGCACACTGTGCTGAGCACTCTCTGTTTGCTCTGCTGACAGCTGAGGAACTAATGGCACTGGGCTATTTATTGTGCTCACCAAGCCCCGAAGGTTTCACTTTCTCAGTGTTACCTTTCTACCCACGAGCAGAAAACTTTGGTGGGAAAAAATTAATACTTTATTTTTTACATGCCACGTAGAGAGGCAAACACTCTTCTTCCAGAGACCATGAAAGCCCCCTCAAGTGCCCGTGTCAGATTAATGAGTGAACATTAAATACTGGCATCTTTCAGCTGCAGTCATGGCACTGCAACTGGTGATATCAAAATGAGGTTTGCTTTTTTCCCAGTTTAGGCAACAAGCAGCCGTAATTCTGGACGTTTGTCGTGCCTTCTGCCCTCCTCACCAAAAACCAACCCATACAAAACCACCACGACGTTAAAGAGGAGAAAGTGTCGAGAGAACTCGGCGCGCGCGGGAGGGCAGCGCGCAGAGAGGACAGGGACGGCACGCAGAGAGCAGGGACGGCAGCGCGCAGAGAGGGCAGGGACGGCGCGAGCAGCTGGCGGACGCTGACCCGTGCACGTAGAAGAGCGTGTAGAGCTTCTTGGCATCGCTCATGCAGCTGCGGGTGACCGAGAGCACGCCCTTGGGCCCCACGGTGAGGGGCTCCAGGGCGGGGTTCCCCGACTCCACGAGCTGCGAGAAGAGGCGCTCCACGCTGCGCCGGCAGCCCACGCACGGCACCAGCTGCGACAGCGCGCTCAGCACCTCCCGCGACGTCACCATCATGGCAATGTTCAGGTCCTGCTGCTTCAGCATGCTGTGTCTCTGCAGGAAAAAGGGAAAAGAAAAAAAACAAACCCAAAATTGCATCATTGAACGCTTAGCCTCTGGTTTTTTTCTCCTCTCGTTGCCTCCTTTTACCGCTCATCTCGGCAAATGCTGCTCTGGAATAAACGTCCCGAGTGGGAAACCCTTTTCCTCCACCTCAGCACAGATGTTGTAGGGAAAGGTCTCACACACCAACTGCAAGCTTTCATCTTCTACTCACACTTGTTCTGTCTTCGGCACTCGGAAAGGAAATTCATGAATGCTCGTAGGCCTTTATGGAAATCCCATTTACAACCAACTTGTTCTGCTTGGACCATGACAATTTAGCAATATTTTTCCTGGAAGGCTAAATGCCATTTCCCATTACAATCCTACTGGCTGGAATTAAAGAAGGCACACATTACTACTCAGGGTGAAGCCTTTGACTTCAGTAGTGAACATCCAATGCCTGCTATTAATAGAACATTAATGAGAACACCTTCTAATATTGCTTACGTCAATAAACAATTGTAGATGTGTCTCCTGGCCCCTATGTCAAACACATCCAGGCACACGTCCTCACAAAAAGCACATACCCTTCTAGTCCTCCCTGCTGAACTGCTGGCTTGGCTTTCAGCAGCACTGGAGTGCCACCAGCAGAGCTGTGCAGAGGAGAGAGGCCCTTCCTCACAGCCCAGCTCAGAAACCCACACTTGAGCTGCATCTGCACAGGGAATGTCATGCCACCAGAGTATTTTCTGTATTATTGTCACATCACACCACTCAAACGCTCCTAATGCACAAAGGACTTGTCACAATTTCTGGGTAAAGGAGGAAAAGACCATGCAATACAGCAGAACTCACATCAACTGAAAAGAGGAAGTGTTTTCAGCTCCTTCTATGCGATACGGAAAGCAGAGGTACCACCAGGTAACATTTAAGGTTTGTGCTCTTAGAGGAAGGCCCATTAAATCAGCTGCCAAGCAGTATCACTCTGCAATAACCCTCTTTCCTGTAATTAATTGTAGGAGTCACAGCAAAGCAGGAACGAGCTATTTTCGCAGCCCAGCTGCACTTGGCATGCAGCACATGTCTGCACTGCTGCTGTCAACCCCGAGAGAGGCCGTGCAACTGCAGAGCAGCCACCCCGGCCCTCTGCACATGGAGTGGCACAATCCTGCAGTTCCTACAGGTGTTACAGTGCCACAGTCATCTGCCAGAATCTGGCACATCAGTTTCTAGGATTAAAGTTTCTGTGGCACCACAAAACCAATTCTCACTTCTTATCTACATAAAATCTACAAATTGGCACACAAATTGTACCCCGCTATGGGCACTAATCATAAGAACTCAACCTCAAACAATCCACACTTCACTTGAAAAGGCAGCTCAGAACTATCCAGGAAAATAAAAATCAAGATGTATTTAGAAACTGTAGCTCCCACTGTAAGTTCTGAGCTCTCAGACATGCAGCAATTGCCTCCTGACATGAAAATGTGCAATAAATGCTGTGGGATCCAGAGCTCAACTGAAGCCAGTGCACTTTGGTACCAATGTGTGACTGCTCCCAGGTGCTGACGTGTCTGAGGCATTCCAGGAGTCACAACCTCCTGGAGGAGCAGAAACACAAACCTGAGGAAAGCAAAAATCTCACTTCTTGGGAAACATCATTTACCTGAATGAACTGTTTCAACTGTGTACTGTTATTCTGATGTCCATCGAGGTTCAGCACATTATCAGGAAATTCCATCACCATCTATACAAGAGAGGAAAAACAATTTAAAGAGGAGCTTTCAGACAAAAAAAAAAAAAAAAAAAAAGACAAACAGAGCATTAGTTGTTTTACCTTTTATGGGGAAATAAGACTGAAATTATGTTAAATGCTCATTCTTTTCACATAATTACTGAAGCTTGGGAAAGGATAAAACTTTCAGATAGTGAATGTTTCAGCAAAGTAATAAATGCTTCATTAATATAATGTTCTAGAGGCAGTTTATAAATGGCAACTCTTAAACAGCTGTTAGAAAGCAAGCTGCTAAATGGACCATCAGTATTTATATTATCATCTACATGACTTGAGACCCTGCTCCAGTTTAACACAAAACATCCTTCAACACACTGAGATCCAAACGGACCCAACAGCTTAACTCAATTTAGAGAGCTCTGAGGAACAGTCACAACAGTTTAATGACACAGTCGACTCCTCCAGAGGCTAATTTCAAACCATATTAACCCAACAAGGTACTCCAAGGCATAGTTTGCTTTGTGTGATTGCAGCTGCAACTCTCAAGAGGCTCAAAGCCAAATGTTAAGCCTACAGAACAATGCGATTACTTGTTAGTAATTAATAACATTTCTTATCAAATTACTGGGAAACAAAGAGGGCAATTTATTGGGAGGGGGCAGAAACCAGGAAAGTAACTTTCAGCCAAAAATCCAACTGTGCAACCATGGAGTAAAACGAAAGCAGCTAGAAAAAAAAGTGTAAAGCCTGGCTTAGTTCTCTTCTCTGTCCAAACTGAGAAACAGGGAATTTGTCAATATGAATACTGAAAGTTCACTTCAAAATCTGAAAGACAAAACACCAACTTTGGTTAATAACTCCAATGCAAATGAACACCAAATAAAACTGTCTGATTCATCCCTTTTCCTCCTTCCACCTTCCCTCAGCTGTCTAGTGAAGGCAGAATTCCCTGCTGTCTGCCTAACTGCCAACACTACCTCCAGAGAACTCACGCACTCGCTTTTCCAGGCACCGACACCACTCCAAAATAAACACGGTTTTTCTGAGAACGAGGCGCTGTTTTGCTGTGCCATGTGCCCCAGTGTGAGCATCAGCACAGCTGCCCTACCTCTGTGAGAGCAGTGCCACTGCCAGAGCTGACCCTCCGCTCCTTTTGCAGCTTCCCTCGCCCTGCTCCATCCACACCAAGCAGCTGCACCGGTTCCTGCTGCAGATTTACAGGTTTCCTGCACCACTAACGGGGTGTTTCTGTGCGCCAGGAGCTACAAGCCAGAGTGAAAGCTCTGTCTGCTAAAACAGAGATAAACCTGCCTATTTCTCCCCCCTCACCTTCATCTCCCACTATCAGACAACACCCTGAGGTATTCTGTACAACAGAGCAAAAGAATCAAAGACTAAATTAATTCATGTATCTGATGAGATTTTATTAAGTGGTTAAACATCAACCACCATCACACCCTCAACTGGAAGGGGGAAAAAAAAAAAAATCCTGTAATACCACATCAAATGGAATGCCTTCTAGAAACCATAAAAGCTGCTTAAGAAAAAAAACGGGTTCAATATTGAAACCTCCTTTAATTTCTAGCTGAGCCAGAAGGAACAGGGAAGTGTGGTGGTGAATAATCCACTCAGGGCAGCAGCATCTCCTGCACCTGAGCTGCTTCCTGGGCTACTACAAAGCACCGTCCCAGATGAAGAGCACATGGGCCATTCATTCCTAATCTGCAGTCGCTAATTCGCTGATTCCAGATTTAAGGCACACATTAACTCTTCCAGTTGACTAACAGCCACTGTTAGTCCCATTATTTTTAAAATTTGAGTTTTCAAAGAGGTCAACAGAAGCCAGTTACTATCAATAACCACCATTATTTTTTAAAGATAGTGCTGCAGATGT
The DNA here is from genome assembly GCA_013398955.1 of Callaeas wilsoni. NCBI lineage: Eukaryota > Metazoa > Chordata > Aves > Passeriformes > Callaeidae > Callaeas > Callaeas wilsoni. The sequence goes on from VWPU01008395.1 coordinate 15,623, forward strand.
AAAATTCTGTTTCAAAGACAGCTGCATGTCTTGTAATAGCTCTCATTAAGTATTTAAAAAATAAATTATAGATGACAGACAAGGAAGCTCAGAGTTCATTCACTTGCTTCTGCAGATTTTTTAATAAAAGCCTCCAGAAACCACCTAGAAATCCAAATACTTTGTAACAACAGTAATGGAATGAAAAAAAAAAACCCACCAATAAAATGGACCCAAGAAAAGATTTCTTCATGGTGAGGATGACTTGCACTTGCATAAATGCCTTTCCTCCAGATGGATTTAAAACTGATTTACAGCTGGAGGACCCTTTCAATCACAAGGAGGGTGTGAAAAGCAGAAGGGCAGCAACAACACAGTGCAATTACACAAAGTTTGGGCCTGGTGTTAAATTCTGGGACTAAGCCACAAATGGAATTTTAGGTCTGCTGAAGTCATCTACCTGACGCTTTGTATAGCTGAATTTTCACTCTCAACCTATTACACACCACAAAAATAACAAGAGCACGGCAAGTCTACATGACACAAACTAATGGGTAATTTTTATGGGGCATTTAGGACGGGAGGAAAGAAAAAAAAAATAAAAGAAATCCAAGAGCTTAAAACCACACAGAAAATGAATGGGCAAAATAACTTTAAAGGTGCAGCCAAGACACCAAAAAACTCAAACTTACACTGTTCCTGCACAGTGCTTGGTTTTCCAGGTCATCAGCCCCTCTAGGAGAGGCAGATTCTGCTCTGGACAACTTTAGGGGAAACTTTGCCTAATACATGAACACAGTTAACCAGAGAGAAGCCAAAAATAGCGATGATGTTTGGTAAATTAATAATATGCCACCATTCAAATTGATCGAAACTAAAAGACAGCAATGGGACTTCCTTCAAATGCAGCAAAACCAGATGGGGCCTGTCTGGAGATTTTCAACTCTTTTGTTCTGGAAGGTGGGAGAATGGTTTGGGTTGGAAGGGACCTTGGAGATCACCCAGTTCCACCCCCCTGCCATGAGCAGGGTCACACCTTCCTTAGCTGATAGAACTCAGGGATTCTTCCATCCTAAACATAAGATTAGGAGTTTAAATCACCCACATTTTACACATTTAAAGTAATAACAGTTACTGTCTCAATGACAGCAAGAGAAGTCAAATACAAATCATTAAGATACCAAATTACACTTATCTAAGTGCATTATTATTTTCAACGCATTTTCATGCTTTAAGAATTAAAACAAAGAGCAACTGGCTAGTTAAAGAATTTTTTTCCATTTGCTCCGTGTTCTCCTACAATGCAATTTTTGAACCTTCCTCTCAACTCATGAGAAGGAGGACCAGAGAACCTCCAAGCTGCATTTAGCTGATTTTTCCACTGAATCTTCTGGAAACGGCAAAACCACCACGTTTTCCAATTCAGAGCAACACCCTGAAATGGGAACTCTCAGATTTGTTACATTTCTGCACACTCGATAACCCTGACTTCACGCCAAACCTTTCGAAAACGCCTTTAGCCTTTTCTTGCCCGTTTAAGAGCAGAATAATCAGCCGGTTTTAAGCCGGGGTTTAACGTTAACATGGCTCCCTTCCTTCCCAGCTGAAAAATGGCTTTGCTCCACCCTTGAGCACCGAGCCACGCTTGTGGCTCCAGCACAAGTTGTGCACAGGCCCCGGCACAGCGATAACTCCCTCATTATGCGGTTCGCCCGCTTTTAGAGCCGGCCATCAGATAAAAAAAGTTGCCACATTCAGCTCTGTTAACCCCAAGTGTTGCAAAGTCCCAAAGATTAACGCTGCAGGAGGCCGAGGAGGAGCCAGCGAGGCCCGGCAGGAGGAAAGGCCCGGCCTGGGAATTGCAACACGCGGGAGGCGCCGGCACAGCGGGACGGGCCCGCGGGGACTCACCGTGAGGGTGTCATCGATGTAGAGGGGGATCTGCCTCTTCTCGAAGGGGAACTCCTCCTCGCCGTCCCGGCACACCGCCACCAGCCGCGCCATCGCTGCTGCTGCTGCCGCTTCCTCCCCGCTCCAGCCTGCGGGCGGCCCCGGCCGGAGGTAAACACCCGCCGCGCTTCCCCGCCACACTTTCACCAGCAGCCGGCACCCAGCCTGCGCTCCCCATCGCCTGATTCACCACGCCGAGCCCGGCCCACCCACCCCGCCGGGAGGGACCCGCGCGGGCCGGCGACGGGCCGGGAATGCGGCAGGACACGGGCGGCGAGGAGGGCACGGGGCGGGGAGAGCGCGGGCACGGCCGCGGGGGGGAGAGACCCCCGGGGGGGTGATGGAGAACCGAGCGGGGAGATGGATCCCCGGGCGGGGATGGAGCCGCCGCGGGGGGAGATGGAGATCTGCGAGGGGAGATGGAGCCCGCGGGGAAAAATGGAGCCGCCACGGGGAGATGGAGCCGCCGCCCCCCGGCCGCCACCGGCCCAGCGCGGCCGCCAGGACCCGCCCAGCCCGGCGCGGCTCTGCGGCTC
>VWPU01008396.1:0-20085 GCA_013398955.1 Callaeas wilsoni
GGGAAGGCTGTGGATGTGTCTATTTAGATTTCACTAAAGCATTTGACACTGTCTCCACAGCATTCTCCTGGAGAAACTGGCTGCTTGTGGCTTAGATGGGTGGACTCTGATGGGTAAAAAAATGGCTGACAGCCAGGCCCAGAGAGTTGTGGTGAATGAAGCTAAATGCATCTGGGGCTGGTTGCTAGTGATGTTCCCCAGGGCTCAGTTTTGGGGTTGGTCCTGGTTAACATCTTTATTGATGATCTGGATGTGGGGATTGAGAGCACCCTCAGTAAATGTGCAGACACCCAGTGGGGTGGGAGTGATGCGCTGGAGCAGGGGAAGGCTCTGCAGTGAGACTTGGACAGACTCAAGTAGTGCGCCAAGGACAACGGCGTGAGGTTCCACAGGGCCAAGTGCCACATCCTGCAGGTCACCAGCCATCTCAGAATGAGCCAAAGTGTGCCCAGGTGGGCAAGAGGCCGAGGGCACCCGGCCTGTATCAGCACTGGCATGGGCAGCAGGAGCAGGGCGGTGCCTGTCCCTCTGTGCTGGGCACTGGTGAGCCCACACCTCGAGTGCTGCGTCCAGTTCTGGGCCCCTCATTTGAAAAAGGACAGTGAGGGGCTGGAGTGTGTCCAGAGAAGGGCGACAAGGCTCATGAAGGGTTGAGAAAACATGCCCCATGATGAGTAGCTGAGGGAGCTGGGTTCGTTCAGGCTGGAGAAGAGAAGGCTCAGACCTCACTCTCTCCAGCTCCCTGACAGGAGGGTGCAGTGAGCTGGGGCTGATCTCTTCTGCTGTGCTTACAGCGAGAGGACAAGAGGAAATGGCCTCAAGCTGAGATGAGGAGACTCAGATTAGGTATCAGAAAAAAATTTTCACTGTTTGGGTGGTGGAATAGTTTGCTCAGGAAGGAGGTGGAGTCACCACCCCTGGAGGTGATTGAGAGGAATCTGGATTTGGCACTAGGAAATGGTTTAGTGGTGTGAGGTTTATGGTGGTGGTGCTGGGTTGATGGCTGGGCTTGATCTCAAAGGCCTCTTCCAACCATGATTCTATGATTACATATCATCCTGTAATGACAATCCTGATCTTGCATTTTTCAATACTGCTGATAATGCACACACTCAAAAAACTAGCATCTGGGAAAAGAGTGCACAATTCTGCACAATTCATCCCCTAGACAGATGATGGAACAACAGAAAACCAAACAAAAATCAAACAAACCAAAGAGCCATCACAACAGACATTAGAAATGCTACTTAATAAGCTGTGTCACTTACACACAATGATGATGAGGATGGTCTGAGAACAAATTTGGAAAAGAATTTATGCAGCAGGCATGCCAGCAGCAAGGAGCAAAATCTGCTCTTTTTCTTTTCATGTGTGTAAAACAGGTTTAATTTTCAGGTCAGTGTGTGATTTCATGACATTAATGGACAGTCTTGGTATTCTACCCATTTCCTTCAAGTTGAGCTTCTGGTATCTGATGATGATCACGAGCAATTCTGTTAATCAAAAGATGGCCAAAACCCACAAAGTTATCATCTCTCTGCTTCATCAGTAATTAGTAAAAATTATTGAGGTAAACTTACAATGCAGATAAAGTCTCACGTGTGGCAGAATATTTACTTTTGACTTGTCTGAACAAGTACGAACAAAATCCACATCAAATAATAATTTCAGCCTGCTGTCTTTTACAATGAGTTTCATTTCACATATCTCCAATCTTAGCTTGTCATTAGCAATGTTAATTAGTTCACTGTCTCAATACCACACTAGATTCAGTGAAAACTGAGATCCTTGCTAATTTGAGAAGAAAGCTCGTTCTTCCTTTAATAGAGTAACAGTCGCTGCAGTGACTATTAGTAAGTCACTGTAGAAAACATCCACATAAATTAATAATGCTTGCAATTTTCAGTCAGTTACAAAATTAAAATAAAAATGCTACTACTTTTTCATTTCCAAAAAGATAATCAAAGGATATTTATGAATTATCACATTTACTGTACTGCTAACCCTGTGAGGACATACAATGACACAGCATTCAAAGCTGGGTTATCTCTTGCTATGCCACAAGCCAAGTTCTGCATGCACACACGTAGTGTACATCCTGCCACAGCTCTCTTTCTGAAGGGAACCATTTTCCAATATGAGCTTGGTAATTGTTCTTTGGGTATCTCTAGGATGATAGAGGGACTTATTTTAAATCCCTCACATGGTCCAAGCTCTCAGGTTTTTTGTAGAAGGTAAAACCCAAATATGTGGAATTTCAATCACAAGTCACAAGAGTGGCCTGTGCAATTCAAAAGTACTCTTGCACCAGGAGGTGACTGAAAGACAGAACATCTGAGCTCCCCCCAGGACCTCCTGCAAAGGCAAAATGCTGAGAGGTTACTGGGAATATACTGAAACTGCTCTGCTCCCTCTCAGCAGCTAATGGAGTCCATCACTAACCACCACGAACATACTGACCAGCAGTTCAGGTAAAATGGGTCTCTGAGGTTGCAGTGCCCCAAGAAGTTTTTTAACTCCCACATTTCTCCTCTCAGCTGGGCAGAAGGGGGAGAGCAGGGCAACTGGAAATGGGTATATGTTTGCCAGGGCTGGGGCAGCTGAACTTCTCCAGTGGATTTACATCTCCTAGAGCAGATGAGGTGCCGAGACAGGAGGTCTCCATGCTCACAGGTAATCCTCTCCCCCATTTCTGCTGAGTCGAGTGTGCACACATTTGCAATTGTGCCTCTGTATGTCACAGAAGAGAAACAACACTCAGGGGTTTTCTAAAGCAATTTTTAAATTTAGATTTATTTAAAGACTATTTACAACCTTACTTCAGCTGGATTAGGAAATGAGTGGCGACAGCCTAATTTAAAACATCAAAGGACCAGCTGTACGTAGGGAAGGTAGGCAGGAGGGGAAGGCTGCAGGAAGTGTCTCTGAATCCAGTTGCTCTTTCAGGCAAACACATTCTATCTGACTTCCCTCTGGGCACTGAACACATGAGATTCAGCAGCTCCCTCAAACGAAGCAATTAGCATGTACCCAGCATTTGCTGTCAGAGCTGTCAGCACTAAGCTGCCCACCTGGCCCTGGATGCTGTAGGTCATTTCATATCACTGTTTTTAGGAAGTCCTGGATGACCCCTGCTGCCCCGAACACGGGCACAGGCACAAAACCACTGGCTCAGCTACTCCTTCCCTGCCGGCCCCAGTGCATCCATGTTGAACAGAAGCTCCTGGGCTGCTGTGTACTGAGGATTTCTTGCTAAAAACAGGGATTGTGGCTGATCCACTTCTTCCTTCAACCCTTGTGCTACAACTAGATACACAGACAAATAAATAATATCAGGTGCAGGATCATCTTACACCCAACCACCATCCATAGAGCAGGCAGACTCCCATCCTACCACACGTCTGCAGCAACAAAGGAAAAATCAGTGGATTGTGTTGGGGTTTTTAAAATGTGGGAAAAGGTCACCTTCCACCTCTCTCTCAGTTTTTCACGTATTTTAAAGTTTTAAAACTAACCTTTTGATAGCAGCACCCTACATGTAAAAAAACATCACCTCTAATTGCAAAGCAGTTTGGGAAATAAGGCACTCAAGGCATTTCCAGGCTACACAACACTAACTGTTTAAAAAAAAAAAAAAGAAGGAAAAGACATAAAAGACGTATCAAAGACATATCAGTAACTGAGCAGACTGACATGCTGCTTGAGACTAGCAGAGTGCTGGTCTCTCGTTTAATAAAAATACACAAATACTAGTGAGTATCATGACATAATTCAACACCACTCCCGTGTCAAAAAGCAACTGTGAAAGATTCACCTGTGTATTTCTGCCAGCTGCAGTGGGCATTCTTATTTACTATCTATGCACGCTTATGTGAGGGACTTACAAAGGTTATAATTGAGCTGAAATTCTTTCCAGCCTCATGAGAAAAACCAAGTATTTTTTAAGATCATTTGCTGCAGAAGTTAGTGACTTTTTTGAAAACATTCAAAGAGCAAATTCATCGGGAAATGACAAGTGGCAAATACTAATTAGATAAAATAATCAGCATTTCACTAAAAGGAAATACTCGAAGGAAAATAAAATTATTCTGGCTATTTTCTCTTTTTTAGTGAAATAACATGTACGTTTTATTTTCAGTTTGTTGCACTGGAGCAGAGGAGAGAGAGAAAAATGAAAGATGAGAGCCATAATCTGTGAGAGTGCTCTCAGACTTCCCCAGATAGTGAAATTTTACACTGACAGATACAACACCAACTCATCTCAGAGCCCAAGCTCTGCTCTAGAATCAGGGACAGCACTGAAAAGAATAAGGATAAAGAACTTTTATCAGCCTCAGCTGGTAAGAGAGGCAAGGTGTCAAAATAGTCTGTAAGCATTGTAAACCAACAAGCAAAAACCTCTCTAACGGCTTTCTTGCCATTTTATTCTTCAAATTATTGCTGTTATAGCAGAGTGGAGTTTAAGTTTAGTATTAACTGCTACAAAATCCCCACAATTATTTCCCCTCACAATGAAGAATTTTTTCCTAATATCCCATCTAGCCCTGCCCTCTGCCACTTTGAAGCCACTCCCCCTTGTCTTGTCACTCCAGGTCCTTGTAACTAATCCCTCTCCACCTTTCTGGTAGCTCCCTTGAGGCACTGGAAGGCCACAGTGAGGCCGCCCCAACACGTCTCTTCCCCAGGCTGAACAATCCCATCTCTCCCAGCCTTTCCTCCCAGCAGAGCTGCTCCATCCCTCTGCTCATCCTGGTGCCTCCTCTGGACTCTCTCCAGCAGCTCCAGGTCCTTCCAGTGCTGGGCCCAGGGCTGGGGCAGCTCTGCAGGTGGGGCAGAGGGGCAGAATCACCCCCTCCTGATGCCCACGCTGTCTGCTCTGTTCACTAGCCACTGCCCCCTGTTCACTAGCCACTGCCCTCTGTACACTAGCCACTGCCCCTGTACGCTAGCCACTGCTCCTCTGTTTTAGGAGGCTCCACTGTGCAGGATGAGGACGCAGGTTCTGGGTACTGCAATCACAGTTTTTTACAGGGCAATCCCCACGCACGCCCGTGCTCAGCAGCGGCAGAGGTTTCAGAGACCGTCACATAACCCAGGGAGGTGCTGGACAAGAGAATGGGTGTTTAGCCCTGGTTTAGTGCTGCCCAGCGCCGTCGAGGCAGTGATAAATACATCATCATTTAATGAACTCAGGACTGTGCACACACACCTATCACAGTGACACCAAAACGGTTAATTCCATTTTTACTGTGCCTGTGAAGCTTTTAGCAAAGAAACAAGGCATGCAAAAGCTGCTTTCAGCAAGGACAGGTGGAAGATAAGAAGACATCTGGCTCAAGAATGCCATGACAGAGAAAACAAAGGACTGAATTTCTCGGAGCATGGGGTGGGATTTATGGTAATAGATAAATTTTAATGTGCATATAGCAACTGTATATAAGTAACACTCTTACAGAATCACGTGTCCACGTTAGGTTAGGATCTCCTGCATGAACCTCAGGCCTGAATAAATGATGCCCTCTTTAAGACAAATTTAGTGTTGGAGAGTCTTATATTCTGCTATTTTGGACATTTGGTATCAACAGCACCTTCAGTGCTCTTAGGAAGACGATAAACCCCCACAAAAATGGGCAATGCATACAACAGCTGTGTGCCCAGAACTCGTGATGCAGGGAGTCACACACCTGTTGCTGCACCATACACTTGCACATCCTTCCCCAATCAAACTGACAATTCCAAGTAGCCACCCCAATCTTAAAAATGTTCTTTTTAAGAAAAAGGGAACAAATGAGGAAATGCACAGAAGGTTCTACACTTCATTTGTTAAATGGTACACAGATGAAATCTAGAAATTGATGAAACACTGACCTAGAGACGTTATCTCCAGGCCTTCAGAGTACTCTCAAACAGATCACTGTAGGTCCTAATTAGTACTACCAGCATGTTTATATATATACACAAAACATTTTTGTTTATATACGTACACCTGAACAACTTTGCTGAAACCACAGATTTTATACATACACTTGTCAAGCTGAAGAGATTTCTTTTACCATTTTGCTGTATTTTTAACAATATATTCACTACAGGGCAGTTTCACAATTAAAAGCCTTTAAAGAAGATTAATTAAACATGAGATAAGCACAAATACTAAACAAACTGCTTCAGAGAAAACCCAAAATCTGACCTACCAAAATGACTTTATATGCAATTACACATGCTGTGAATTACTGTTTGTAGATAATTGCCTTGGCTGTCTCCTTAAACTCAACCGACCACATATTAAAGTTATATAATATCAAACCAAAAAAGAAGTCAGGGCTGACTGGAGTTGCAGTTAAATGCATTTATTTTTTATATATCTCAGCATTAACACATTACTGGTTCAAAATCACTTACCAGTGTTTAACCAAATGGACAAAGAAAAGGCAACACTTAGGTCCTACATCCAGTAACAGAAAATTTTAATTGCTTTTGGGATCTCTGCCATTATTCTTCCTAGCAGACAGAAGAATAGCAGAGAGGGTTTACACTTTTAGGGCCCTTTTTCCCTAAAGGAACAGGTGCAGGGATGAAGTCCATCAATAAGAGAAACTGAAGTACTAATTATAGTCTCCAAGGCAGACACAGTAGAGCAGTCTGCCAAGACCTCTTTCATTAGCTAAATAACTTCAAGCTCTTTCAAGAAGTGTAATCTATCAAGATGTATGGAAGAATAGAACACAATTTTAAATAGGTGCAATAGCTGCTTAATTTAGTTATTTTTTTTCAACTGAAAGACACAAATAATCTTTTCAAAAGACTGATGTGTATGGAAGGAGCTAGCCAGGGAAGAATGAAAGTCCTGGAGAAAAAAGGCAATGTACTTTTGTAGACTTACAGAAGAGTTTATATACATATTTGTTGTATGACATTTAAATCAAACTGCCAGGATCATGACATTTAAAAGCACCTGAGAAAAAATTCTGCTCTATGGAAATTTTTGATTGCTAATGACTTCCAGAGCCAAAATTTCACTATTAGCATGTATAGCATGGCCAGTGAGTAAGTGAACACACACAAAAAGTTCATAAATAAAGACAGAATGTAAACAATATTTTTTTTTCCCTGTTACCTGGTAGTATATGTAAATGCAATTTGAGGCACTGACAAATTATAGGCATGAGCCTATAGTATCTGCAGAAATTTAAACTGCTTAAATGTAACATTAGTTTCTCCATATTGCATATTTGTAAGGGTTTTTTTTTTTCTTTTGAGCTACCTTGAAATCCTGATGACAAATATTGTGGTCCCCTTATATTCCCTTCCCTGTGTGCTGCTCTAGCCTGCTTACAAGCCTTTCAAAAATTACTGCCAAGAAACAGCTGTAACTGACATATGACTGCTATTTTCTATTTCTTCATTATGCAAATATTGAAAAAATTTTTTTTGAAAATCAAAAAAACCATGTACGAGCCAAAAATAAATGGACTTGATGATCAAAACCATGCATTATAAGATAAATGCTGATGATCTAATGTAAATATTGATTCAAGAGAGGAGGCAGTGTTTTCCTTAGATCTAGACACATCATTACTGTATCAGTTAGGAGCAGCCAAACCCCTCACGGATGCCTGTACAGCACGTTCTTTCCAACACAAGAGGAATCTGCTTTCTTACTGACTGCTGCGCAGCTGGAGAACACCCCTCACACGTGTGAGCTGAGCTCCTTGTGCAGGCTAAGCACAGGTACTGCTGGCTTGTGATTGCAGGCAAAACGTAACCGAACATAGCCTTTCGTAAGACTCTTAAACGCCCACTCACGCAGTCTTCTAAGCATCACCAGACTAAAGGCAAGGTTTAACCATAAACACCATTTTATTGGATGGCTTCAATGGCTATTGCATAAAGCTTCTGTAAATTACTGTAATCCAGGAAGAGAGATATGCTACACTTAACCAAAAAATAATCACCCCTCATCAAATGCATGTTTCAAATGGAGGAAGTACCACCTCAAAACAACAAAATAATGCTTACAATGGCCTTTAAACAGCAATGAGAGCTCAGTCTCAACTGAATCCATGCTACTGCATTGTCTCAGCTATTGCTATTCCCCCTATACAGAGATATTCTCTTTTTTATTATAATTACTGTAAAAACTCTTACCTCTCCATCTCGTATTCTTTCATTCCTACTTTTACGGCCTTCATTACCTGTAAGATACATATTAGCATGGGACCATCATAGCAGGAAGGAATCTCATATTTATAAATTTATGACTTATGACTATCTCCAGAGAAACCCATATTACAAAAATATCATCTGTATTTCATTTAAATTTACATCAGTAGATGCATTTTAAAATGACACTGGAATCAAACATTTTAATCTTTGAAAATGCCTGCAGTCTCCAGCAATAAAGCAAGTTTAATTGCCAAACTACTATATCCTAATGAAGTGCAGCTCATCAAAATACCAATGCTTAATTGTGAAAGCTCTGGTCAACATGGCAGCAAGTCCTTTTGTTCTGCTTTGGCAAAACAAAGCTATGAACTGGATTATCCTACAACGGGAGTCTCTTTTATACTTTGCAATCTGAATCAACAGAAAACTACTAGAGTTAAACAGTGGTTTACAAGTTATGAACCTGATCCTTGTTCTCAGATTTGCTAAGAAAGTTTTACTCCTTTGTTTCTCTATTACAGAAGTTCTAGGCAGCTGCTCTACAGGAAAAAATATTCTCAGATGTGATAAGATTATTCAAGGATGATGAAAAACCAAGAAGTATGAATGCAAAATGACTATCCCTTGAGTTTTCAATTTTACAATATTCATTTTAAAAGATTCTTACACTTCATAGTTCAGATATCTGAGGTGCAGGAGCCAAGACAACAGCTGAGTCAGTAACCTCATCAGCTACTTTTGCCTAAGCTCCCTCTGGTCATCACCGCTCTCAGAAGTCATGGCAGACCTGCATGACTACGCGGAGCACAGGACTGACCCCCAAGCTGGTTGTGTCATCACCATCAGGAGAGCAGTACAGCTCCCCGGTGTAGTGCCAGGTCCAACCTGAGCAGCCTTGCTGAGAGCCTGGACCTGTCTTTGCCACACTGGTATGGCAACAGAACAGCAGGGTTCAGCACTGCCCAGGGACATATCCAGCTCTGAGGAGCACCCTGAGGAATTCTTTCCCCATCCTACACTGTGCACGGAAAGACCTCTGCAGTCCATCAGGACCTGGAGACAGTTACCTGCTAGTTAAACTTTTCAGAGCTGCACATGGGCCTGAATAATCTTGATCTTTTTTCTTTCTCCATCATTATACAGGTATTTGTGTACACAGAACAGACAGATCGCAAGCAGGTCACCTTCTGCTGAGGTGAGCTCTTACCCAAACCCACACTTCATTTCTCACACATCACAAACACACCGGTGAGTTCAAGGACAATGCAAGGTATATTACTGGGCTGTAATAGGAGGGATATTATCCTCTTATTTCTATCCAGCCTTTCCATTATTTTATTACTAAGCAATTCTGGGTTGCTGGGGACATTTTCCAAGTACCACTGCTACACTAAGAGCAAAAATTATTAACAGTAAAGGATCCATTACCTCTTTATGAGCTTCACTGGAGATTTTATTGGTGTAGCGCAGAACTTCCAGCTCCATGTCCGTCTTAATGACACGACTTTAAGAGAGGAAGAAGAGATAGCATGTTAGGCTGCAACTTCACAGCTAAGAATGCAAAACGAAAAAACCCTGAAAATAATATGCATCACCTATAATAAGATTAGATCAAGTACACCTCAAGAGCAAACAGCTATTACAGTATTCATGACAGCAAAGTATTGTTGGCATTGATTCAGCAATAGAAAACAATCTTACAAAGGGAAGTCACAAGAATTTCAAACATCAGCCTGCCCTATTTAATACTTATAAACAAGTGGTTCAACCAACATTTTTTCAACTCATTCTACAATACATTAGGAATCAAACCAATGCAATTCTGCATTTATCATGACTCTAACACTACTTCAAATGGAACATTTCTACAAGCATGCTTGACTTCCTTTTAAACACAATTTGAAATTATTATACATAGTTAAATTCCCAGAGCTCCAGAATCTCTGTTCAGCACAATACCAACTCCCACCTATTTGCAATACGTCAAAAGCTGGGCAGGGAGTGGTGTGAAAAAATGCTATTTTTGTTTGGTATTAAAAAACCCAAGCTATGAAATTCAGAAACCAAGCAGCAGTAATTACAGCCATGATGTCCATTCTTTCACAAGGAAAATGAAAAACAAAAAACCCCAAACCAACTAACGCCCTAAAAACCCCATCCTAGTCTTTGTGCCTTACGAGATACTGAATTTGTGTATGTTTATGAGCCTTGATACTCTCTTCTGAACTCATCTCAAAATTGCACCGTTTAACTCTTCTCTACTACATGTACTTCTATCATGTATTTCAAATAAAAGCAACTATTGAGTGTGACATGAACAGTAAAGCAGATACAGTTCCATAACCTCTATTAAACACAACATACTCCCTCCACTGTTACATAAACTGAATTCCTAGTATTTTTCATGCCCATCTCAAAGGCACCTGTGAAGTACATACTTGCTGTTTACAAAGTACAGCACTAGATCTACTGAATTGCATGAAAATATTTCAATCATATTTTTGAGCTGCACTCCAGGGTTTGCAGCAGTTACAAAGAACCATAACTGTTATACTTTGAAACTGCCACCAAGACCCCTCTTTTTATTGTAACATGCTCCTCCTCACACTGCTGTAGAAAACTATTCATTGTATTTCTGCTCTGTAGTTGTTTTAAAGAGTCCAGAAACAGGTTTCTCAGCCATCAGTGCCTCTGATGTGAGATTGCAGCATTTCCCACGGATGGTGCATTACTACAGCACGGCCACTCCCCTTCAAACACAACTCTTCTGGCAAGAGTAAAGGTACCTTTGTAAAATCCTGATGTTGATAAAAATGCTTTTACAAACAGAAACACTGTAGAGGAGAATGGATTGACTTTCTTAGTCAATTGGAAGATGTCACAAAGTAATCACGATGCAACTGAGAATGAGAAGTACAAGGTTTTAAAATGCACACCCAGGTGAAAAAATTACACTGGGATGGTAAAATCTGCAGACCATCAGTGAGGAAACAAACTTCCATTCCTGTCTTTCAGGAAAGACATAAAAAAGAGTGGCTCAAATATATTCCAGTTAGAATGAGGTAGCAAAGGCTTAGAGCTGTGGGGGTTTTTTGTGGGTTTTTTTGTTTGTTTTTTTTTTTAAATCCTGTTCCTTGGAAGACTGCATGTGCTAGCAGGGTAATTTAATACTTGTTTTATGTGCCTTTTTATTACTTTCAGTATACAGTACATATCCATGATCTGCAATTGCCTGAAAAATAGGTTGTTTCATAATTCAGTTGTCTAATCTCTTTGCTGGAATCTGCTAGTAATACAAGTTAGTAACTGCTCCACAGCAAGTGCAAACAACATTAGAAACCATTTCCCTTGACTTGGGCATAAGGCTCCAGGATCAAGGTGTTTGTATTAGATCACAACTTCTCACGTATCTGTTTGAATATAGAAATTCATGTTCAGCCTCACACTGACTATTTATGCAATGCAACCCCTTCATTTACACAAGGTCAGGCACTGAAATACTTCACAGAAAATATTTAGTCATTCTGAGACCAAGAAAAACCACTACCCAACCACCAGAAGGAAGGAGAGGGAGGATGTACAGTTGTGCAGGGAACAGCATCAACCTCACCCTACGCCAGACACTGAAAAAGTTCCTGGCCTCCTATGTCACCGTGATACTGTTGATGGAGCTCCCACAGCGCGTCTGGGTAGAAGAAAAGCACCTATTTCACCACCTTCTCACTGTTTTGATGGTGCAAAAAGCAGCACCCTCCCAAGCCAGGTTTACAGCAGTGGTTGGCACTTCAGGGCAATCTTGCACGTGATGAGTGTCCACAGTTCTCATGATGTTTTCTCCCACTTCCAAAATAAGGATAGGAAGAAAATCTCACCTTTTTTCATTAATGTGAACTTCAACATTCTAATAAAAACAGCTCTTGGACCAGTTACAGCCTCTGCATAAATGCATTAATATTTTAATGGGAACAAATAATTTCTAGCCTCTGGCTAATGCAATTGCCAAAATGTACAGATTCCATACGTAAGGCATTCCTCAGATTAGCGGGGGGCCACTCAGTGCAATCTAGTTGAAATAGAAGCACAAGTCTCTGTTAGGACTGACCTAAAACTTTCACCTTTTTTTTCCCCTCATTTTTCCAGGGTAAAACCATTTCTTCTTCCACACACATTTTCTGCTTTTATTTTCGCTTAGCCATATGAGCAGCTGGTCTCTTCACACGTTAGTCATCCAACAGGAGAGAGAAACTTTAATATAAACAAGTGTAATTTCAATCCTGAAAGTGCATTTGGGCATTTTAAATGTCTTGATACCAAATTACATGCATGACCTAATGAAGTGGTAAAGAGCACATAGAATTTGAGGAAATTATGAGGCTGAAACTCACATAACTCAACTGTATTTTCCTAAGCCACCGCTCTCCTCAAAGATAAACAAATTGGTTCTCTATGTGCATTCTGCAGCTCTGATAATGCTGCCAGAAGTATTTTTTTCCAGTTATCAGATCAGTGTTTCATCAGCTGGCTTGTTTTGCTGCTTTTTAGTACATGTGCGCAACCTTAATGTCCCCTTTCTGTGACATACGTGGAAAACACCTGGGAACATCCACTGCTTTTCCTTCCGGAAATATTAGATTTACAGACCACCTAATCAGTAAGGATGATGCCCATGTAGACAGACTTCACAGTCCTGCCTTATCTTTACCCTTTCTCACCTCTGCTGTTACCTTTCCACATTTTATTTATAGAAATTTTTCTACTACAATTTATACATTTATGCTCTTCTGCAATGCATAAAAACTTGCTAACTGAATTAGCATCAAAGCCAGCAAACACAGCAATGCACATATGCAAAGGAGTGGCACCACAGTACAATTCTGAAAGACAGGAGTTCAAAAAAATGTTGAGGTTTACAACATACATAGAAAAACCTCTGAAAACACAAAAAGCAAATGCACAGCTTTCAGACATTAACATACAGATCACTTTTCACAAAGAAATAATTATAGCGTTCCATCAAAATAATGCAAAATTCAGAACATATGACAAAACTGTCAAACCCCACTTTCATTGAGATTACAGGAAAACACACTATATACAGGCCCAAAGAGAGCTGCACATTACTAAATGTTTTCTTCTAGCACCACCACAATTATGATAGACAGACACTGGCAAAATTCAGGAACAAACGGCCATTTGGCTAAGTGTTGGTGTCAAAAAAACCTCCTTCTGATTACTAAGGAGATAATTTGGACAAATTTGAATTCATTCTTCTGTCAGATAACATTTTCTTTTCAAAACACTGAAATCAATACTTAGCATATCCATTCACTATGAAATTTAAAGTGGAAGCCTTTAAATTTAAAATCAAAGTTTTAAAATTTGTTTGGAAATACACCCACTCAATAGAGTGGGAAAAAAAAAATTAAAACACCATCTGCAAACTGCTGAAATCCAGTGTAAGGTTGAATTCTTCTATATTTTATCCTTAAGTTCCATACCAAGTCAGCAAATGCTGAGATCTTGAAAAAATAAGCAAGAGAGGCAACAGATTCTCAACCACAAACACTTTGCCTCTTGTCAGTATTGGACCATTTTTTCTGCATTTTATTAGCAGACTGTATAATACTAGAGCTCTGTTTTGTAGCTCCCAGTTCTCCCTGGCTGGTTCAGAAAGCTCAGTCATTTCATCCCTAGCTGGCAGTTTGACAGCATGGCATAGAGTAAAGTTTTTCTGACAAGTAAGATGTAAAACACAGCAGTTCAGAGCTTGCCAAATCTGAAATGAAATGCATCCCTGCAAGGAGATGATTCAAAGGATGCAATTTCCTACCCTAGAATATAACCTAAAAGAATTCATCTTCCTAAAAGATTTTCTTAATTCTAACAATATTGCTTTCCAAAGAAACTTTCTTGGCTGGTAACTTGACATTCCAAGGAGATTTCTACTTTAGTAAGCTTTAATCTACAGAACTTGTCATTCACATGTTAATTTCAGCAGACACTTAAATCCTAACAACCGTCTTTAACATACTTCTGACTTAAAATGAAAGCCACTAAACTCAGTAAAACCTTTTAAAGCATTTCTGAATGCAAATCTGAACTTTTTCTTTACTTAGAATTCCCTTTGCTTGCAAGCCAGGTGTAGGGAGGTACATACCAAGGATCCCTCTTCTGTGAGGCTGCAGGAAGAACTAAATCAGAATTCCAGGCTGCCACAATTCACTGAAGAGATGATTCCTTCTACCCCAGCTCCAAGTGCTGCCTTTCTACTGCCTCAATGCTCCACCTCTCCCAGTACAACCTCCAGGGCACGGACCTTACGTTTGGCCATACCTGAGCTTCCTAATGATGCCGTTTGGTTTTTCCTTTTTCTTTTCTATGTCCTCTGTATTCACATATCTATTTGTAGCTCTGTAGCCCATTGTATTAGTGGCTAGTTTTCCTAGTACTTTTCCATGGCCTTTCCCTAGGCAGAAAGACGAAA
This sequence comes from Callaeas wilsoni, assembly GCA_013398955.1. Taxonomy (NCBI): domain Eukaryota; kingdom Metazoa; phylum Chordata; class Aves; order Passeriformes; family Callaeidae; genus Callaeas; species Callaeas wilsoni. The sequence goes on from VWPU01008396.1 coordinate 14,648, forward strand.
CAAATTCCAGAGCTCCAAGCCCCGGGGGTTACAAGGCCCCAGTGCTGTCTTGGTCCTTCCTGGCTACCAAGGTTTAGAACAACTCTTGGAAATATATTTTCATGGACAAAGTACAGCTAGTGCTGAGGGGGGGACTCCAGAGAAGGGGCTTGACCTGGGGGGCAATTGCATCACCACTTCTCCTCCTAATTGGTGCTTTTTATCAATTATGCTAATTACCTAAAACCTATAAAAATGTACTCAGCTCTGAGGGGGGGTGGGCTTTGTGGACATCTTTCCATAACTGCCCCTGGAGGCCTTCAAATAAAAAACCTCTTTTACATTACCTCCTTACTAAAATTATCTCGAGTTTCATCTCCAGGGTGGGAAAAAGGCAACACTGAAGAAGATTTAATCACCCTTTAATTGAAACTAGAGAGGAGGAAAGCTTATCAGGTGACACCTTGGTAAAAGGTGGATGGAAACAACCTTAAAGCTACCTTGGGGAAAAGTCTGTAGCCCTGCTCCAAAGCCTTCTGCAGCTAAAATTGCCATCTCTGCTCCTGTTGTCCTGCTGTGTCTACAGAGCAAAGCTTGGAAGTCAGACAGGGGCCTCTCCAGGTCCTCCTTCTCACTCCTCTTAAATACAGAAATCAAGCCCGTAACATAACTTCTCCGTTTAGGAAAAGGAACAGCGCAAATTCTAGAAGGAGAGAATAGGCAAGATCTGCAAATTAGTCTCCCTTACACCCATCAGCAGGAGCAATGAGCCTGCTACCACACAGCTCCAGGCCCATCCACAACTCAGAGATGGAACAATGTCTACACAAAGCTTTCCCGCTTCCCACTTTCCCTTTGCAGCTTTATGTCATGCCAAGCAATGAAAAATATCTGCCACAACAGATACGTGACCTTTTAATAATTCTGCATGTTCTGAAATCACTGATGTTCGAAAAACATCTCCACAGTTTTCAAGCTGGCAATTAGCTGTAGATGAAGACAGCAGAAGATGGTTCTCAGCATATGTGCTGAAAATACACATTAAAAAGCATAATGTGTAGAAGCATGTAATACAATACGCTGCAACAGTGGTAGTCAGAGGGTACACCCATGTTTTGTATTTTAATATTTTAAGATTATCTTCTTAACTAAGGATTTGCTTCCTCATTTCTAGATTAATACACAAAAAAAGCTTAAATAAAAACCTAACTCATCAACAAAAATTCACTATGTTCTTTCTTCAGTAATTTCCTAAATGGAAAACTAGATAGCCTTAGTTATGGAGCAATCCTGTGGACAAAGTCAGCAGTGTTGACCAAAAGAGGGAAACTAGTAAAATGGAGTAGCTTTGCACTTAAGTCACACATCTACTTTGCTTGTTTCAGACAGGCTACAGAAGAATTCCCCAAGAATTACAAAGTACAGTTATATGAATAATAATTGCACAAAATTAAGGCTGTTAAATCCTGGAGAAGAAATAACACCTAATTAAATACTACCTGTTTAGACAGAGTTTTGATCTACATTTGACTTCTGTTGCTAGAATATAAATTATCCTCAGCTCTTTTCCCATTCATACAAATTCGTATTTACACGAATGTGACTTAAACCCTAACACATCCTAGAGAAATGTGTATCCAGATACAATGCTTAAGAAATGTTACAGAAATTCTTTGGTTTTCAATGCTGTTACCTAGCCCTGTTATTACATTTGTACATTATTTCCAGTCCAAAACATTAAATCAACTTAAAATTAAAACTCCTATGGTAAAGTAGGAGGCTTCCGCTGAGGGAATCTCTCTGAAGCAATGGTACAGTATAAGCATGTACAACACTACTCAAAGAGAAAGATTTTATGTTACTCACCATTCTGCAATTTCAGGGTGAAGAATTTTGTTGTTCACATTAAATCTAAAAAAACCCAAAGACACTAATATTAAAAGCAGCCAGACACAACAGCAGAGACTACATATTCACTTTTTTTTAAAACATGTCTTCTCTGAGGAACTAAAGTGAAAACAAGTGTTATATGGGAATTCAATAGAGAATCCAGTGAGAAGAATGCATTTAATTTTGAAATACATGAGACTAAACCAGAGAAATAATTTTAAGAATGTGCAGAACCCAGCGTAACAGTATGTTTGAGACACGCTTATTACACTTCTTTTGACAAAGATAAAATGTTAGGTTATCAGTTCACTGCTGTGAGTGTGGGGTGGACCAGACTGACCTCCAGAGGTTCCTTCCAAATGATTCTGTGATTTTTACTTGCTCCTCAAACACCCTTCACTGAAATTAAACACAGTGAATTGCAGATTTCATCCTGTTTCATGCCTTCCCACTTTTGCATGCACAGAAGGTGGCTATGTGATAAACAAGCTTGCTTAGAGGACAGCAAAAAGGAAAATTATCTCTCCATGTCTTTTCCAATCTACAGAAGTGGCAAAGCAGAAGCTTCCAACTCGCCTTGGCCTCTGACACTCCACTATTTTTCTGTTTATTTTCTACATGAGCAATTCATGTAGTCTTGAAATGATTTTGAGTCTCTCTAAACAGTAACACTACAGTGGCCAATAGACTGAGAAGCTGAGTAATTAGGTGGAACACAAATGGATTTTCAAGCATTGTTAAAGGGGTTTTTTGCTTACAATTTAAACGCCTAAGGAGTGTTCTGCATGAAGGATATTTTTGTCTGCTCAGAACTGTTGGCTCTCCAGTTAGGGTATTTAAGAGAATTAAAATGCTACAGGGCTCCTAACAGTTCTTCAAAAGAATGTTGTGAGGCAACAGTTCATTTTCCCACATTTCTGAAGGAAAAAATTAAATCTATTCCAGGTTATTAACCATTCTTTATACCTCAAAAGGGACCAATGAAACCACAAATCCAATTTAAAAAAATTACTCAAAAGTCACTTTTAATTGTGTAAGGGTCTTCCTGTGCCCTGAGGAAGCAGAAAAAAATCCCTATGTTTCTCTTTTTCAGAAACAGATCCTCATAAACTTACAAAACTCTAATAAGGAGAAGGCTAGTAGCTCTGTATTCCTACAGCAAGATACAAAACAAAAACTTAATACAACATTCAACAAGGACCAGCTGTATGGTATTCAGTATTATGGGTATTAATGAGAAATCACTGTAAAAACAACTCAAGACAAAAAGTCACCCACCAGTCACAGAACAACGCATCATTATAGAATAAAATCGGTCACTCGGAAACAAGAAAGTATCAAAAGGGCATATTTTTGATTTAATCATCACCATCTCAAAGATTATCACATATGCACACCAATGCAGAAATATTCTAGAATGGAAGAGACAGTAAAATAAAACTTCATACAGAAGAAAATATATGAATGACATAGTAAAATCAATCTATGAATATTCCAATAGCCAAAAGCCTGAGCTCCCTGTGTAGCTGAAGAACACACCAACTGACACCACCACAGAAAACCAAGGCACAGAATTATGCTGCAGCTGTAACAACAGACACAAAACCTTTCAATAATGTCACGTCAGACAGAAAACAGATCAGTGAAGGCAAACGTAGGGAGACAGTGCAGCACTGGAGTGTCCAACACCAGCTCTATGCAAATAGGAGTAAACTATGGTTATTGTGAAGTAACAAAAGAAAATTAAGCACAAGGAAGGGCAGTTACAGAAGGCAGCTGACTTTGATTCCGAAAATCCGCATCTCAAAAAACTGACACGATCACTTTAACCACAAGCACAAATGGATGAAATCAAAGCAAACCAAATGAGTCACATGAACTTCATAAAAGAAGACTGTCTCACCTGAGCATTCAGAAAAGGGGAAAAATTGTACACTGGTGTAGGCTTACAGCGGCTCACTCTTTTAGAAAAGCCATTTCAGCTACAGTCCCCAGATTTTATCTTTCCTGGCCATAAAGGCTCTTCTTGAACTGTCTTTGTGCTGCCAGAAATCCAAGTCTTACTGTCTGGGCCCACCTACTATATGGCAGTTCCTGAAAATTCTGGTTTGCTGTCAATTGGGGAAGCTCATTATACACACAGAGAGGCAGCAGGATAGAATCAGGAGGGTGCTGGTGGGTGGAGAAGAGCCAGGAGGTCATCAGCTGAACAGAAGTTCTCTCTCTCACCTGAAAGACAGGCTTTCTGATGTAATGCCAACTAGAAAACAAGATGTTAGACCTCTGAGACACAGCATCAATCCATATGTGTGAGAGAATATATTGCAGGTCACTTTCTCAAGGAAGTCAGAGATTAACGACAGAACTGTCTCAGCTCCACTCATCTCATGGAAGCTGTGGGTCCTGTGTGAGTGGCCACAAGGCCACCTGTTTATAACTGTGAGACTTCTAAGGCTGATGACTCAAATTACACTTCACTTCAGTTACTGTTGTGGTTTAGGAATAGTATTCTCCAATTTAGTGCTCTCACTAAAACCATGGCATCACTGCCACTCACTTCCCCCCTTCCCCTCCGACTGGAAGCACAAAATGCAAAGATCATGGGTTGAGATAAAACAAATTTACTGGAAAAAGCAATGAGATAAGAAAACATACAGTAACAGCAACAATATTAATAACAAAAGGTGTAAGAAAAAGCTTACATGGAAAAAACCACAACAATAAACAAAACACCAGACTGTTCTGCCCAAAATGTTTCTCCACAGGAACGAACGCCCTTCTCTTCCAAAGCAAGAGAGTTCCCTCCTCCCGGCCGCAGCAATGACATGAAGTGGTGTGAACAGCATCTGGGTCCATGGCTGTGTGTTCTATCTATCCTAACACATTTCTCATAGGCACCACGGGGACTTTATCCCTTGCTATGACTGACCAGGGCCAGCTTCCTTGGCAGAGCCTCTAGTGAAAACTAACCAGGTGGCCTTCGCTAAATGTAGATCCCAATGTCCAAAGGTCCCACCACTCACTGCTTTCAATGTGGTTTTAACAGTTCACTGCACCACTTGACTTTCCCTGAGGCGGGTCCATGACAGGGAATACGAAACACCCACTCAGTCCCGAGCTCTATGGCCAAGGTGTCCANTTGTTCTGCCTGGACACCAGACTCCATGTCATTACTCTGGGACATCACCGTGACACCATGTCACCACAGGACTTGTTTTTCAAGGCCCAGGATTGTGCCCCAGGCAGTGGTGTGAGGCAAAGGATTAATCTCCAGCCTTCCAGTTGTTGTTTCCACTATTGTCAGCACACAGTGCTTGCCTTGGTGGGTTTGGGAGGAACATGATGTCATCAATTTGCCAGGCCTCCCCCTATTGATATTTCCACCATTGTCCCCCACACCACAAAGGCTTTACCCATTTGGCCCTGCTTGATTGCAGTGCATGTTTCAGTCACGGGTAACCTGGGAGATGGTGTCCCTGGTTAAAGCCTTCCCTCGATCACAAACCCATCTGGATGTTGCATCTCTTCCATGATGACCTGAGGTGCCATGGGCCCATCAAGCCAGAAAT
>VWPU01008398.1:7311-157966 GCA_013398955.1 Callaeas wilsoni
AGAGGAGAGGAGAGGAGAGGAGAGGAGAGGAGAGGAGAGGAGAGGAGAGGAGAGGAGAGGAGAGGAGAGGAGAGGAGATCCATATGTATATTCTATGGTAGAAGTGAGAGGAACTTTGTAATGACAAAATTAGATTGATAAATATGGCCAAAATGAAGTTCTTAGATTATTTAGCATCTTTTATGCATACGTGGGTATGCATTTGCATGCATATCTTAGCTGGCGAATGATGTAGGTAAGGCCTGGCTAGGCATTAGGAAAATAGTAAACTAAGAGCAAAACCCATATTAAACCTCTTCAGACATTGAGATAAAAGACCTCTATGCACTCTGTGCAGCAGTTATTACAGAAGTCACAGCCAAAAAAAATCTGCTGACTGATTTTCCAAGAGAAGTGAATTGAATTGAGGAAACCGTGATCTCACATTTGTATTGAAAGCTTTTAATTTATGCAGGCCCCACACCCACTGCCCGTTCATACTGCAAACAATGAGACGTGGCTGGACTTGAGCTGTAAAACAGCTTTAAATACAAATGAAAGTCTTCAACAATGTAGGAAAGCAGAGGCTGTGTGTGATGGAGAGGAGAGGAGAAGATAACGAGAGGCTGAAGGAGCAAGCTATAAAGTCTTTTATACCTCTTTCTCTCACTGTATTTGTCCTGTTCTCTGTTTTCCTACCTACCAAGGTGCAAGGTGCTCATGTGAGGAATAGGCAGTAAAGGAAGTTCTTGGAAGTGAGGCTGTGAAGCATCCTACAAAGGGAGAGAGCAGTGACCGAGCTCCTGAGCACTGCAGAGATGATCACATGCAGTGGCACCTGTCATTGCCCCAGCCCTGGACTCACTGGGTGTCAATTAGCTTCACTTTTACACTGCTCAGGCCACTTGGGAGCTGCAGCTTAAGGTGAAGTGCTGGAGATCTTCGATGACACTAGCAAGGCTGAGCTGGTGGCAGTGGGAAGATTCCAGCTGTAAAGATTTACTGTGGAATCAGCTCAAGGGCAAACTGGCAATCATTTTTTTGGTGGCAGCTCTGGTATGAAATTTTGCTGAAGTTTTTTTTCTTCTCCTTAGCACCACTCATACATTGGTAGGCAATTCCTACACAACAGCATTTCTGCATGCCCAGCAGCAGCTCTGCAAGACACCAGACAGCCTTCACAGCTGTGAGATGGCCAGATCAGCTTTTCTCCCTAGTTTTATGTTTTGCCACCAAACACAGCCCCCTCCAGACCAGCCTTGCCAGCAAACTGGCATCTCAGCCAGGGAACTGCTGGGTGATCATGGGTTGTGAGACTGGCATGTCACTAGCTGGCTAATTTGCAGAAAGTTTTGGTCTGATAATGGTCTATAGCCAAAAAATTAGTTGGCAGTACACATGTGTAATGTTTCCTGGGTACATATGACGGCAAATATTTTGGTGTCTTGCAGATAATTCTTCTTTAAAAATTACACAAGCCCTAAAGCTTGCTTGTCTGTGCTGAGGGCATCTGAGAAGGTAAAGGGCAGTCCTGTCTTCCTGCCCTACTCCTTTGAAGGCAACACACACCACTGAGACTCTTAGTGTAATGCAGTGTAAGCAAGGGTATGTAAGGGAGAATAAAGATCCATCTCCAGTCTGCCACAGTTATTTCTTTGTTCTAATGGTGGGAGACCTGGAAGGCCCCATTAAATACTTTCACGGGGAAGCCCAAACACCTGACACGTACTGTCTCACAATATGTGAGGATAAACATCACCTACAGGGCTGGTTCAGGGGACCCCTAAACCTCGTGCCCAAGATTGGTGCTGAAACAATACAGAAAAGCTGCTCTCGTGTAAGGTTGGGCCTTGCTTGTCTTACACTTTGTGTAATTGTTTCCACCAGCATTACACAAGTGCTGTCAGTCTGATGGGCAGGTATTATTCTTATCACATGCATGGTGCATTTTTGCACATCTGTCAACAGCTTCCTAAAGGGTGCTATGATTCAGTGGTGGCCATGGAGGTTTTTGCTGCTTCTGTTCTAAATGCAGCATTACCTGGACTAAATCATTCATGACCTGGCTGGCCCAAAAATCTTCAGCTGAATCTTTTTCTGTCTGAAGTTACAGTACTCCTGAAACCAAAAGCATTTTTGAAACAATGTCCGGTATGCCCCTAATTTCATTTTGGAGGATGGAAAGATAAGGGCAGATTCCCACAGTTTCATTTTGACATGCCCCTAACAAAATGTTCCCTTTTTTAATATTAAAATGGTTCTTTCTAGGTGCTCTTTCAAAATGATTCCAAAAAGACTTTTCTCTCACCTTATACTTTAGATTAGAAAATAAAGGAGGAAAAAAACAAAAGTCACTTCAAGAGGAAATGTTTTCCAATGTTTAAACTTTAGGGAAGGAAAATCACAGCTGAACAAACTCACCCACCTGGCTGAGAACACAGCCCAGTCCCCCTGCACACGAATTTACCCCACAGGAGGGTGGTCTGGCTCTCATTAATGCAGATTTACACTGAAGACCAAGGCACTATATCAGTGGGAAAAGTGATCCTGGCTTCCAGTTTTCCAAGCCAGTACAGTTTGTAAAAAATTGTGCGGTTCATTAAGAAGAAAGATGTTGTTAGCAGTGTTTCATTATGCAATTCCATCTATTTGACAGAATCTGTGACTTAAATATAAATCACCTTTTCACCAACCATTTTCCAGGATGATTTCTTAGTGCAGATTTTAATACATTAACCAAATACATTAACAAATTCAGTGCCGAGTAGACGCAGCATGGAAATATTCATGTGCATTTTTCCCCTAAAATTCACAGTTCAGTTTGTTCGTGTTCTTGACTCCTTGAGTGAGATTTTATTCACAGATAAGCACAAAACATCCCCCAAAAGAGATTTCACCATGTAGACTTTTGCATCCAAATGACAAACCCCCTTATCTTCAGGAGTGGCTGGAATATGTGGTAATAAATATTCTAACAGTGGTGTTTCTTTGTTAACTAACCTTAATGTTCCTGTCCATAACTGATTTCCCAACTGCATGCAGAAAACACAGGTCACCCAGTTAGTGCACAACAGATTCGTCGTTGTAAATAGCATACAAATTTGGGACACCAGCAGAGAAATGTGAACATTTCTGAAGATTTACAAATGTGTCTCCATTCTTTTCTTTCCCCAGGCTTCAAGATCAGCACAAGCATTAGGCTTTAGGTATATACCCTAAAATAAATTTCACAAGCTTGACAAGCTTAAGAGCTCCCCTGCTCTCATGAAGCATTTCATTTTTGGTTTGGGAATTCAATTTTAAAGAAAAGGATGGCTTTTTTTTTTTTTAACTCCTAAAAGAATAAACTTGTATCCTTACAACTTTTACCATCTTCTTGCCTCCAGTATCAGATTTTGGAAGTGGGAGAAGGAGGACATCCTTGAAGGGAAATTTGTCTTATATAAATGCCAAATGCTGTAATTGCATATGATCCATGGCCTTTCCATCACAATATTCACCTCAAAAGGCAAGTTAAAACAGGTCATTTGTCACTACTTAACAGATCTAAACAAAGCTCCTTTAGGAGCTATTCTGATACTTTTGTTGTCAAAAACCCAATTACTTTTGAAGTAGCAAAAATAACAAAGAAAAATAAGGCACAATGGGATGTGTTTTAATTCCCTTTAAAGCAGCTAAAAAAAAGGTAACCAGGATAGGGAATAGTCCAGGATGAAGCTCAAAAAACTCAGGTTCACGCCTAAACCGTTTGAATTGGCTTTCCCAAAGCCTCTTCGATGAAGACACAAAGGGCAACATTTCAGATGTTGTTTGGTAAAGGAGCAATTTAGGGTGTGGGATGGTGGTGGGCTATGCATTCAAGAATTCATATTCTGCTGTGATTTCTCCTTTACATTGATTTTTCCCATCATAAAAGAGGGCTGTGGTGCTGCTGGAGAAATTCAAAGAGCTGTTGGAGTTTTATGAGCCTCTTCCATGTAACATCAAGAGGTCAAAGACATAAAAGGTTTATAAGGTCAGCCTAACCCATTCCCTGGCCTGTGCAGGATTGAGGAAACCCTAATAGAGAAATTAATTCTGATTGACTTGGTTGGGAAATCAGTCATGTGAGTTGGAAACTGGCTGAAAGATTGTAAACGAGGAATCATGATAAATGATAATGTAACAAGTTTATGGAAGGTATCTTGCAGGGTATCTGGAGAATTTGTGTTAGGTCTGGTCTCATCTAACATCTCTATTAATTATCGGGAAACGGAATTGAATTGCACAGGAGTGAAGTTCACAGATAATATTAAGCAAGGAGGACATGTCAGCAGCAGCTGAGTCACAGGATTTACACAGACAGATCGAGAGCAGTTAGAAAGCTGAGCAGAAAATAATACTATTTTCTGAAGACCTTTGTTTGCATTTTGGTGCCCAAGGGGCAAAGTAGGGTCCTCCCTTGGAGGTGATTCCTGTTAGCTGAGTTCTGCCAATCTCAAAGTGAAGATGCAGCACTTAAATGACACAACCAAGGTCAAAGACAAAGTTGATGTTGAAGTTGGAGTTTTACAGCCCCCAGAGAAAGGGCACCTACTTTTACCTCTGACTGACGCTGCTTTGAAGTACGGACATTTCAGTACTCGATGTTCTCCATCCTCCTTCACCTTCTTGTAGATCAAGCTCAGCAGGACACAAGCAGTTCCCTGTGTAGAGCTTGAACAGTGCTTTGGAGGCTGCAGAGGATGTGTTAAATTATCAGGGAAGCCTTGATGGAATGTTGCTTTTCTTTGTTCCTTTTGTGATCTTTCTAGAATGAAACAAGTCCTCTTCTGGAGTTTTGTGCTGACTGTGGATTTTTGATGGGTGATTTGATTTGGATTTGGATGATTTGTGAAAGTCCTTTTGCCATGTTGTGCATTGTTTGATTGTTCCCCAGCACTTCAAATTCAAAAACCCTCATACCCCTAATGTCACAAATTGGCTCCATTTTGTCCCTGTTGAATTTTGTCATTTCTTAATTGTGTTCTGGTTGTGCCAGAGAAAAATTATGGTAGCAGACAGTCCTAAAACTTAGTTGAACAGGATAGTTATGAAATATTCAGCTGGATCATTCCTACTATTTCTTGTCCAACACGAGCATGATTGCAGACCAAGTGTCTAGGGAATGGCTGATGATGTTTGTGAAAAGACTTGTGGAGTCAGGACATTTCTTCTCCTCTTTTTGTCCACAATGTCAGGGCCTTTGCTGCAGTGGATGGGTCTGGTCTGGTCTTCAGAGTCGGGCTGTGACCCTTCCACTGGCAGTCCGTGATGGAGAAATTTGTGGATGCTCCTGCAGAGAGTCACAACAGCAACACATCAGTTTCCTCTAAACTGAGCCCTTTTCTATTCAGCATCTAATCTAAAGTGGGCCCAATGTGCAACCAGAGGATAGAAGGGTGAACCTCCAGGAGCAATAAATTTCAGTTTTTTTAAACATCTACATTAGGACAGGACAAACTCATGATTCAGAGACATCATGGACCAGAGAAATAATATTCATATTATGCATTAACCTTTCAGATGGTTAAAATTAGGCGAGCTGAATGCTGCTATACTTTTATTTCAAATCACCCCCAAAAAAAATTCCAAGAAATTTCTGTAAGCATGAGGATATGCTAAATCTAGAGATCTTTACAGAAAAGGTTCATGTCAGGTGAAGCTTTTCCAAAAATCCTGAGGAATAATCTGTGTTTGCACTGACATGAGAAAAAACCTCCCAGAATAATTTCATGGGGAAAATCTAGGCTTCTTCTCAAGTCCATTGCAACTTTTTCTCACTCCAAATCTCTGACAGGGCTTTGAAAAACTGTTTTTGGAAATTATTATTAGACAGTTGCAAAAGAACTAAAATACATTAATCTGAATAAGGAATTAGCTCCCACTGAAGGAACTGGAATTAAATGCCATCCTCATCCAAAATAGATTGCCAGATATTGGCAGTTTATTGCAGCAGAGAGATAGAGATTTTGCAGAGTGCTCAGAAGACAAATGCTGAAATTCCATCATCTGGAAGTGCTTTGCCATCTGATTACTCTTTGGCTTATTCTATCAGAATTTTTCCCTAAATATTTGCTTGAAATCCAAAGGTGGCTAGATACCACAAGGTCCCACCATCTGCAGCATTTTTGTTTCAAAATTAAAAGGCCAATCCTTCCTGTTCTGCCAGAATCAAAACCTTTGAAAATAGACTATACTAATATAAAATTGAAAAATCACTTTGCACAGTAGGTGATTTTGAAAAACCTTTTTTGTTTTCTAACATCTGTTGCATTGCAGTAATTGTAAAATGTATATTTGAGGAGAAAAGCTTTGATGTATTGCAAGGAAACATTTGAAATAAGTTGAAAAGATGGTTGTTAATACTAATATTATTTACAGAGAATTTCTGCATTTCTCCAGAAGTGCTTATACACAGTAATTAAATATTCATCTTACTTTTTATCTTGAGCTCATTCTTAACGGCAGCACTACATTAACGTATACATCTAGGAACACATATAACCTAACTTTAAGCATTTTTTGAAGGTACTTATACTAGGCTTTGGGGCATTGTAGGCTTTAGGAGTACTAAAATCCTTAAGAATGAGATTCAGTCCATTTAAGATCAAAATTGCCCTCCAGAGGTGCCCTGCTTGCCTCGTTTCCTGGAGCAGGCACTGCAGTAGTCCTGACATTTTCACGGTAGTCCTGACGTTTCCAACCTGTTGCCTTGGTTAGGCAGCCTGACTCGGGACCTCAGAGCCTCAATCCTGGCTTCTCATGTTTTGAGCTTTGTTCTGGCTGAAGAGGCACAACCAAATCAGAAACTCTCCATGAAGATAATAGGGAGTGTGTACCCAGAGTAAGGACAAATACTCGGCTGTGAAATACAGCCACCTTGAGGATGGAGCCGTTCAGGTGTGGCACAGCTGATATTACCACCAGACTGAGGGGGTCCGAGCGGAGAAAATTAAAGAAACCTTCTGCCAGATGGCAGCAAGGAAGGGATGAGGGGATTAAATCTTTGGTTTTCCTTTTTTTTTCTTTTTCCTTTCCTGTTCAGTTAGCATAAACCCGGTTTCTCCAACCCATTTAACCACTCACCACATGAGCAGCTGCTCCCAAATTTGGCAGGGAGGAGATGCAAGCTCAGGACAGAGAGGAAAGGGAACACTCCTTTGGCAGCATCTCCAGTTCGCACTGAGAAATACAGTGACTAAAGAAAAGTCCAGCACCAGAATATGAAGGTTTGTGGAGCATGGGCAGCTTTTCCAGCTGTGTGTTTGCACATACCTTGCACAGCAGGGTCCTGGGCCGTGCCAGAACCTCACTGGTGACCAGTGATTATGGTCTGAACCGAGACTTCAGCATCTGCTGGACTTTGTTTGTGTCCTCCCAGTCCTCCACAGCACAGAGACTGCACTGAGACAATTTTCCAGGCATGCAGAGCTTGTTCAGTGGCAGCCCCTGCAATCTCTAGGTGAAGGGTTTGGGATGACGTAAAATTTCCTGGTTGTCTCACGCTGTTGTGTAACACTTGCATATCATTGCAACGTGCCCTGTGCTGAGACAGTGCAAGACACCCTCTCCCACAGAGTATGACTGAGAAAATACAGAAATGCAACCCTCACAGTGTCAGTGAACTTCCAGTGTAAGAGCTCTGCAGCGATGAGAGGCAATGGGAAGCCCAAAGTGGAGAATCATAGAATCATTTAGGCTGAAAAGATCATTGAGCCCAACAATTAACCCAATGCTGGCAAGTCCACCACTAAACCATGTCCCCAGCCATCACATCTACATGTTTTTGAGCAACTCCGGATGATGCCATGGGCTTTACTTTTTTAACTGGAATAAGAATTAAAGACCTGTTAGAGGATTGCACATGACAACCCATTCATCTCTGTGGGCTACTAAAACACAAGCTTTTACCATGAAGGGGACACATTACAAGGTGATCTTGAGACAGAATTTACAAATATAAAAGCTACCTGCTGATATTCATACATGGGTGTCAAAAATCTCTTTGAATGTACTGAATTCAAAAGTACCCTAGGTGGGAGTCAGCAGAACCCCAGCTTTAGTTAGATTTTAATGCATAAACACAGGCCTACTTAAATGCCTCATTTGCACTTCCCCTTCCCAGATTCTTGTCCAGCACCATGAAAAAAAAAGAAAAAATAATAAAAAAGGAAAACGTCTGAAACTAGACATTTTTTTGGCTCCTTCCAGCTAACAAATGGCCAAACTCATTAAAAACCAGTGTGTGCTGGAGAGAGGGAAGGGACGCTTCATGGTAGAGAAATTGCTTCACAATGCCAAATTTGAGAATAATAAAAAAGAGGGAAAACTGATTAATTATCTCTTAGAAAAGAGGAGTTTTCAACTAGAAATGTTAAGCGTCCTCAACTGTATCTGCTTTGTGCAGTGCCTTGTTATATCTTACTGAGCATTGTGAGAGTAGAAGTCCCCGCTAGGACTTGGATAAGAGCACAGCAGCGTCTTGTATTCAAAGGCTGGGCTTAGCTAATCCAGTTACCTGTAAATTAACCTCTAAACCATTCTAGCCTCAAAATCTTGCCACATCACACTTGGCTCTGTCTGATTCTCAGTTACTTATTTTCTTCCTACCTTTGATAGAACATTTTTGCAGTGTTTCAGTACTTTGGCTGCTGGTCCCCAGAGAAAAGAGGATGAGCAGAGACAGATAAAATTAAAGAGATGTTTGCCAATATAAAACATAATTTAAAAAGAAAAAAGCACCCTTTTCTGTGTCATTATTGAAACTTCAGATTGTAAGAGCTTAAATGATTCCTGTGGATCTTATTTATTGCTCACTTTTTATTCTCTGCTGTTTGTTTTTTAACATTTCCTTTAAATGAAGTAATAAAACCAGGCAAATCCAATCCCTTTCACTTTCTGGCAGGTTTCCTTCCTATTTCTTCTGTGTATTGGACTTCAAATGGTGTAGGGAAAGCAATTAGAGGAGGCACACAGTGGGATGCTCACAAAGCAAGAGGGCCCATAAATATGTCAGTGAAAACCTGTGTCCTCTCTTCAGAATCTCCTGTAAGGGACAGTCACTGGATCCCGTTCTCATCCACCCAGACCTCTTCAGCTTGGGCTTATGGAATGGAATGAAGTTTTTCAAGCAGTTTTATGTCTTTTGCTTTTGCTGATACAGAAAGAAGACAAGTTTTTGTTTTCTATACTTTTGGTGTATTCTGCTGTCTTTTTTAATTTAGTAGTTAGGATCTTGTTTAACCTATAGCTCCATGGACCTCAAGAAATCTTAAGATTAAATATTCTCAAGAGATAGAAAGAATTTTGGTCAAATGTTGTCCTCTTTACTCCATTTGGAGAAATTCACGACTCTCTTGAGGTAACAAAACTGTCTTGAATTTCACTGGGGTACAGGATAGCTTTAATTCATTAATTTGCTTGCTTTTTGTTGCTAATTCAAATCACTGCATTTAGGAGAAGGATTTGTCTATTAAAAAATTTGAACAGTTCCATTTTTCCTTCTCCTTCCAAGCAGCTTATTTAATTTTTTTTTTTTTGTTGAAAAGCTGGAAAATCAACAATACTCTGAGACTCCCAAAGGCATCTTCCATCTGTGTCGTGGAAGACACTGTCTTGGTGCATCATGGTTTAGGACAGAGACTGAAAACTGGGCTAGATGAACCACTGGTCTGCACTGAAAAAGCATTTATTATTTTTCTAATGCTCTTCACAATTTTCTTCCTTTCCTTTGAACATTTTTAATATTGTGCTTGAGCTGTGAAGGAAATTAGAATTAATATGACATATTCATTGATTAAAAATATGATATGATATAGATTCCTAGAGACTGCCAAATATGAGAGATGGTAAATGCATTCTTCAAACACATTCCTGCATATGTCAGTGAGAGTGTTTAAGTGTATATATCCAAATATTGGTGTTTTGTGCAATTCCCTTGAGGCATTGCTGTCAGTGATTCATTCCTGTGTTTCTCCTTGGCACAAAGAAAATCCTTTGGGATGAAGAGTAGCTGTGGGCAAGACTACAGAGACAAGCACCTTTTTATCCTTTTTAATTGTACCTGGGCAGTTTTCATGGCTTAGCAACTTGTCCCAGTTTGCATAGGTGGAGAGTCACAGCTCTGCCATGCAATGCAGGAGCTTGGATTTTCCCCCACCTGGCATCTCCTTGCAAAAGTTCTGGTCTGCACTGACTGCTTTTACCACCCTCCTTCATCCTGGAGGATTTAGGGGCCAGCTGCAGCCTTACCTTTTGTGCCGTGATTCCTCCACTGGCAGGGAAGGCGGTGAAAAGCGGAGGCGGGTCCCAAGGTGCTGCCTCGAGGGCTTGTGAGCTTGGGCAGGGCAGAGCACAAACTCCAAGGCCAGCGAATGGTGAGGAGGGAGCAGAGGCCCTGTGCCTGCTGCAAACAAGAGGGTGGTCGTGTTTTAATACCTGACCTGGTAGATTTACACACCGAGGCTAACCTACAACTTCAGAGGTCCTGCTGACACGCATCTCCTGTGGAAGGTGAACTTGTGCCACCGACAACAAGCTGTGCTGAGCCACCCACCTTCCTCCTGAGCGAGCCATCCCAGCACCCCCAGGCTCCTGGGCACCCAAAGCATGCTGTGCCCTTCATCCCTGCACCCCTCTCATGGAGCTGGGTTGCAGACACCAGCTCACCTGTCTGAGCTGTCCGTGCCAAAGCTGTTTCACTGCTGTGCCTGTGTCCCGCTCCTGATGGAGGGGAGAGCATAAAAAGGCAGAGAGACAAGCTGTACCCCAAAATTTTCTCCCAGTGCTTGCAGTTGTCTTTGTGCTGTCTGTGACCCCCCCCATCTTCCAGCACCCTTCCCACCTCGGGAGGTGAGTGATCACAGCCCACGTGGGTATTGCACACCGGCTTCAAGGACACCACTGTGTCCTTGGGTGCGTGGGTGCCGTTCAGGACAGCTGGGGACACAGCTCTGCTGGGCAGTTAATCTATTCCTCTTTTCCAAAAGGAACTGGGACAGGATCTGAGGTGAACTGAATGGAATCTGACCTTGTGAGTCAGCTGAGCAATGAAGAGCTTGAAGATAGGACAAAGAATGAAGGAGGGTTGGAAAGGATGTAAAGATGAAATACAGTCTAGGAGGGAAGTGGAGTGAAGCTGGTGCAGGAGGGAGAGGGCTTATCTTGTATTTTCTTCCCAGATGGATGTGCAAGGGAAGCAAAAAGTGAAGTTAAAGCCTTTTTTTCTTCCCTTCTGTCCTTCCCTTGCCTTGACAGAGATGCCCATTGAGGGTGGTGGGACACAGGGGCAGCTTGTCCAAAGAGATGGTGGATTCCCCATCCCTGGAAACATTCATGTCCAGGCTGGACATGGCTGAGCAACCTGATCTAGTTGAAGATGTTCATTGTAGCGGGTTGGACCAGGTGACCTTCAAAGGTCCCTTCCAACCCTGACCACACAATGATTCTTGGAAAACCTGACAGAGTGACACTGAAGGAACAAAGTGAGGAGAACCACTCAGAAACATCCACCGCCAGAACCTCCTCCAAAGAGAAGAGCTCTCTAACAGCAGTCACGCTTTCCTATTGCACCCTTATGAATTCTTCCATAATTTGATTTAGTTCTAGGGACATTTCTCTTATTCTCTGTTATTAATACTACAATATATAAGTCTCTTGAAACACTTTTCATCTGTTCGTGTCACTTTTATCAAAACCTAGAAACCCAAAGCTGTTGAGGATAAGAGCACAGGCCCAGAGTCATCAGGAAGAGTTGCTGGATGGTTCTGGTTCCCTTTTGGGTGCTCTGTGTACTTCTCTCCTTCACTTAAAAAATCATCCTAGCAGTCTATGATTTCCCTGGGAAGAGGCTGAAGGTCTCTGGGTTTGTTAACCAGCAGGACATGTCTGTGAAGGGGCTAGTGAGAGCCAGGAATGACAAGGCAGGTCAGGCAGTTTTTAGCATGATAAAATCTGAGGTCAAGTCTTAAGTAATCTCATGCCTCTGCTTTAAATGGAGAGAGACAGGCAATTGCAGAGAAAAAATCCGCTTTTGACCTGTACCTCAGGATGGAGCAGATCATCCTTTGCATGTGGCTGACTCTTCACAGTGACTATAAACCAAATTTGCTTGGCCAGCTGGTGAGCTGAGCCTCATCATTGCTGGGTAGCTGGAAATAACTGAATTCTTCTTTATTGCAGCAGAGAGTTAGACAATTATTTCCTGGATAAATTCTCATGGCCACTTTCATACAATTCCTTTTTCCTGTGTGAACAGACCCCTTGGCCATCACTCTGCCCCTGTTCCCAGCCAGCCAAGTGCAGCTCTGCCTCGGATGTGCTTCCCTCAGTGTTCACCTGCTCTGGATGCTCCCTCCATCCTTCATCCATACAGAACAGCTGCACAGCAAACAGTGCAGGAGCACCTACACAGCTGCAAGGGCAGGAAAACTGCTACATAAAAATGTGTGGGAAAATGCTGAGACGAATCAGCAGTACGTGCTTTATGCTGGAAAGGAATGATGCAACAATTTTTGATAATTGGTGGCTGTGTTACAGGGATTGACTGGTACAAGATCTCCATGCATAACTCTGCTGGGGACAGGGACAGAAAAATCAGTTTGATTGAGGAGAAAAAACCTTCCTCTAAAGTTCTACAGTGAGGCTGAAGGAAACATGAGCAGCCCAATATGTTAAACCTTAAATGAAAGGGGATTTTAATTTATTTTTTCCCCCCTTGAAAACTAGCAGCTGGCTGAAAAGCAACGTGGTTCATCCTAACCTCTGTGGTTTTTAGCATAATACTTTCTGTGACCTACAGTAGAGTAGGAATGTCCTTATCAGAGGGAGAAACAACTGCATTGATTTCATTAGGATGTTTATCACACAATGTATTTCAGCAGACATTCCTGGTTGCCCTCTGTTGAACAGTTTAAGCTTTTAAGATAAAATAGCATGCAAGCAGGCATGCTCTATCCTAACATTTCTATAAGGTAGCTTGATAATGATCCATCACTCCAGCTGATGAGAGGTAGCAGTTAAAGAAATATAAAAATAGAGATAAACTTGCCGGCTAAGGTCCTGTAGGTGTACTTGAATGACAGTGATCAAGCAGTAGGGAACAAAGGCTCCACTCCTCATTGCCAGGGATCTGAAAAGAGTTTTAAAACCCTCACCAGTTCGACTTCTGCTGAGTGGGGGACTAAGAAGGCTGGAGCCACGCCCTCTCAAAAATACCTCAAACCCTCCCTTTTTCCTGTGAGAGGAAAGCCAGCTGAGACCGATGCTGTTCAGAGCAGAGATGAATGATAGAATAAATTATGTTGGAAAAGACCTCTAAGATCACTGAGTCCAGCCACTGACTTACCACTGCCAGGCCCACCACTAAACCACGTCCCTCCGTGCCAATGCCCACAGCTGGCCCTCCCTGCCATTTGCTGCAGTGACTGCAGTCCTGCTTTCTTTCTAACTTCATGTGATTTTGGGCAAAGAAAATACCCCAGCAGAGGAGAAAGCCCTGCCAAGGGCTGGTGCTGCAGTGACCACACCGAACCCCGGTGTGGGAGCTGGGCCTGCAGCAGCTGCACTGAAAATATTAGGGAAACAAAAAAAAAGGTCACAGGTAATTTTAGTAGTGAGGGAGTATTTCTGGTGTCCCTCTGGGCTGCATGCTGAGAGGATCTGTGCCTGCTACTATTATCACTAGCAAAAGATATTTAGCTCAGTAGGAGCAGCTGGTTTCCTTTAACCCAAGAGGCTCTTAGCTCTGGAGAAAGTCAAACTTCCCATGCCACTTCCATATCTTCTTAGGAAATTAAGGGTCCAAACATCCTTTACAGATAAGTTTCCAACATGAAACATGGTAGGGGTTTATTCTGTACCCATCCATTCACAATCAGGGAATTTTACTGCTGAACGAAAATGGAGTTAGGATTTTCAACCACAAGAAAGGTCACGTCTGCACAGACACAGGTGGCAAAGTCCATCATGCTGGGGGAAAAGGAAGGGGAAGCTGTTCGTGCCTGTCGTCTTAGTTCTCATTCTCCTCCCTTTCAGAGTCTAAATATATCAAATGGCTTTGGGGCATCTAGAAAAAGAGAAGGGAGAACACAAAAAACCAATTTAATAATGTCCATTGAAGCAAAGAGTTTTGCTTGGCCTCTGTTTTAGATGAAATATCACATGGCCCAGCAGGTGATCTATATTTCATTGCATCTTTAAAGATGCTCAGATCTGGAGAGAGTTACCTGCCATCAGAATCTGGGAGAACAGACACTGTTAAGATTTCATCAGACATTTAAAAAGAGTTAGAAAAGAGAAAGACACATAGACAAAGCCTGGGAATCTGAAACAAGATTTCAACCATGCAAGTGACCTTGCTAAAGACATTTAGCATCTTCTGTTGTAGATCCTCTGGAGATACATGGGTATAAAATCATGTACAGCCAATAACTATAATTATTGCTTATTTTGGGGGGTTTGTTTTTCCACATATAGGATCAGAGAGTAGCAGCAGATGTAGGTAAAAAGTTTAAGAGGTCTGTAGTCTGAAACATCAAACTATTGTTACGAAATTAAAAATAGCAGCATGTAGGCATACACCAGGAAGGTGCTAATTATCAGTAGAAAGTACCTTTTTTTATGAAGAAGAACTTTGTGGAATCTTGTTCCCTGACTGGCTCTTCAGGCATCACTTAGGCATCACTCACAAGTCACTGAGGCCACATTTTGTTTCCCTGACCTTAGGCTCAGTTCAGGAGTTTAGCCATTCATCCCTCGTTCTTCCACTGAGGTGGTCCTGGAGGACAACGGAGAACTTGGGGCAGTGAATAATTGCCCTGAACCTCCCATGAAACTCCAAGAAGTAGGTAGGTCCCTGGCTTGGACTCTGGGAGGTGCTGAAAATCTTTTTGGCAGCACTGGGTCTCCATTTTCCCACACATCAGTTGTCATCCATAAAATGGGATGAATGACTGTTTTCCCCATATTTTTTCTGTTTTCCTTGCTAAGATTGTAACCACTGCAGAGAAGCTGTGGCTTCCCCAGCCCTGGACATGTTCAAGGACAGGTTGGACAGGGTCTATAGCAATCTGGACCAGTGGAAGGTGTTCCTGCCCATGGCAGGGGGCTTGGAATGAGATGATCTTTAAGGTCCCTTCCAATCCAAGCTGTTCTATGCTTCTATTATTCTCCAAGAGCTGTACTAGAGTACACCCCATTTTCCCAAGCACTGTGGTGCCAGGCTCATGTTTGCACACTATAAGAGCAGCAAAGGCAAAACCCTTACTTAGATAGGAAATGATTTGCCTCCAGAAGGAAAGGAATGGACAAAATGTCCTCACAGCAATCCGGCGCCTGTGATTTCCTCGATTCTGTCTGAAAGCTTACTCTCTATTTTGCTGACATATGAGCTGGGTGCCCTATTGTACATCAGTGTAAAAAATAGCCGTTATCTGCTGTTTCATGGAAGATACGGCAGAACATGATTTATTTGTGCCTGCTCTGCTGCCTCCTTTGAAATGTTGCCGTTGCTCGCTGCACCTTTCGCAGGGGAAGGCAGATGGTCATCACAAAGTTTCCCATAACCTTGCCGTGCCTGCTGCATAGTGAATCAATGAAACCTGAATTACAGTGCTCTGCCGGGGCTGGGAGATGTGCTGCTATAGAATCCTGCAGCGCCTGCAAGCCTCTGAATGTCAGCACTGCCCAGACACTGAGGAAATGTGGAATTTCTCTCTGAAATTTCAAAGTGATGCCAAGTGGGGATTTTTAGCTGCAAAGTTGCATCCGATGCGAGCCAGGACTGCATTGCTCAAGCCTTAATTACCAGCTTGGAAATGCACTTTTTGTGAGTGTTTGAGTGTTAGGTGTGACCTCTCCTTGGAAAGAGTAGAAATAAAAAATCCAAACAGGATTCAAGCATGAAATGCTGGGAATGAGGATTTTTTGGAGTCTGAACAGCAGCAGCTGCCCCTCTGTGATAGCTGTTTCTGCTTATGTGACATTTGCAATGAGGCTCCAGGTGATTTGGGAAGCTGGCACTAGACTGCAGTTCACCTTTCGTGTCAGCTCGTGCCAGGATACCCTTGCCAGAAGCCACTATTTTGGTGGGAAATAACAACTGGGAATAGGGAAAAAAATGAACTTCTGAAAAGCACTTCGTCACGTTCC
Source organism: Callaeas wilsoni (assembly GCA_013398955.1). NCBI lineage: Eukaryota > Metazoa > Chordata > Aves > Passeriformes > Callaeidae > Callaeas > Callaeas wilsoni. Next base: position 23,461 of record VWPU01008398.1, read on the forward strand.
TTGGGCTGTGGCAGACAAATGCTGGGAACAGTGTGAGCTCCTGCCATGAAAGTAGGCATAGGCAGAAATTTCTCAGTGGGAGGATTACCTCCTTTACATACCTGATTGAAGGCAAGGTGAGTACATAAAACATTTTCAGCACTGTCTCCCAATTGCTGATGTTTGTGTGCTCTATGAGTCAACATGCTGGAAGATATCTAGGTTTTATAAAGCCTTATTTCACTGATTTAGGATGGGAATCATTGCTATGAGCAGGTCTGGCAATTTCAGATAATGACCTGCGTGCAGCACAGGTGCTTCTAGAAATGGGTAATGCTGGATGCAATAGATGTTGTCTCCCCCAAATGGTTCTGGCCTTTTGCAGATGACTGCTTCCATGTGTGTATGTGGAAGGTAGAGCCTCTCCCAAATTCAAGCTGTCAGCTCATTCCAGTAGTGTGCCTAGGCTAAGAATGTTATCTCATATGAACTCACTGCTGCAAGGTGGTTTAGACATCAACTGCCTTGATAATTGTATGTTTTTATCAAATAAAAGAGGAAATAAAGCTGAAAACTTATAATCCAATTTATGTGGGGGAGAAAGCAAAATATTATTTGGTGTGCAACAGACAATCCCTGGATTTAGACTTTTTTGATCAAAGAGATTACTTGTGCTGGGAAAATTTTATCACTGAGTCTTCTTCCTCAGTTTTCAACTAGATTTGGTCTTCTAAACCCACACAGGCTTCCCCTGTCTTGGAAGTGGCACATACAATTATCCTACAACCAGCAGCTTAAGAGCAAGGACCTTTCTTACAGGACCTTTCTTATTAAATCTTTTTTACAATATAAGTAAAAAAACCCAAAACAAATATTTAAATGGGGTCAGATAACTTTACACGAAAAAAAGACCTGGTCTTGTTAACAAGCAGAGGCTGTGTGGACCTAATGTGTCCTTTACTGATTGTCATGGAGTTTTATATGTCCTAGCATTTACCAAAATAAGTGAGACCAGAATAAGGTTTATACTCTTGAAATATATAAAAAAACAAATCTCGGTTAAATTGAGGTGTGAGGTAGATTCTTTTCTCTGTGCCACTGATATAAATCCATGAAATCTCAAATAAATAATTCAAAAAGTCTGATTTTAATTATATTTTTCTGGAGACAGAATAGCTATTAAATTTTGTGGATCTGTCTGTATACTGAGGAATCAGGCTTCATTTTCTGTACATTTCTAACTTCTAAAAATCATTTCCAAACTGTCAAGAAATCACATATCTTCCAGAAATTAATCTTCATCTCAAACTTTTTTGTAGTAGTTGGAGGTTTGTCATTGTCCATCAGTTAAATGTGGAAGATGATCCTCTCCTGTTGGGCGAGGAGCTTGCATGCAGCATTTTGGTCCTGGATATCTGGGAATCCCTGAGACTGCAATGAGTATCTGAGCAGTCCCTGAACTGCAGCACAGAAACGCAAATGAGCCTATAAGAAGTAAGACAGAGTTGTGGCAGGGAGCAGGGACAGATCCCAAAGCCCAGGGAGGTGAATGGCAAGGCTCCTGTCGAGGGCAGCGGTGTTTGAGCAGAGCTCTTGGCATGTCTGTGAGAGGAGACAGAGTCTATCACTGCGTCACATCATGCGCTCGATAACCACACGCTCATCTTTTCTGCTTTCTCTCCCAGGATGGAAGGAGCAGTTTCATTGGCCACCAGCTCGGAGGGGTCATGGAAGTGCCAAACAGCAAGGACCAGAGAGTCAAATCAGCCAGAGCCATCCAAATCACTTACTACCTCCAAACGTATGGCTCTGTCACCCAGGACCTCATTGGGGAGAAGTGGGAGAGTGAATTCTGTAAACTGATGCACAAGATGCAGCTGGATCACCAGGATCTGCAGCTCTACTCACTAGCATCCTTTAGCCTCTGGAAAGACTTCCACCAGACCAGTCTCTTGGCCAGGGGCAAGATTTTGGTGAGCCTGATGCTGATTCTCCTGACTGCTACCCTCTCAAGCTCCATGAAGGACTGCCTGCGTAGCAAACCTTTCCTGGGACTCCTGGGAGTACTCACTATCTGTATTTCCAGTGTCACTGCGGCAGGGATATTTTTCATTACTGATGGAAAATATAATTCTACTCTGTTGGGAATCCCTTTCTTCGCTATGGGTAATTATTTATCTTCATAATAATAGGATTAACAGAGTTTAATGACAGGATTGTAAATTACATCCTGGGTTATAAAGTGCAGATTTTACTTTGAGTGAAAATCTAAGTCATTTTCGTCTTTCTAAATTGATCTGTGCCTTGCAAAAAAAAAAAAAAAAAGAAAAAAGAAAGAAAAATGGAAACAAAACAAAGCAGTAGCAACAATAAAAAGCAAATGACATTCCTGGAATCTCAGCCAACATGAGAGAGGGGCAGTTTTATTGATCTCTGTTACAGAATGAAGGAGAAATTGTTATTGAAAACTAGTCAGCTCAGCAGACAAAATGGATATGTGTTGACCCAACTTTAATGGGAGGCCAGCCAAAAGAGTAAGTTAAACAGGAGGGTACCAAGGAAGGGCAGATTTTTACATCCTTCCCAAGGAGGGCTTTTCTTCAAGCTCTGCCTGAAGGACGGAGTGGGACAGGTTGGTGCAAGAATAAGATTGATGGACTTTATCTCAGAGAGGAGATTACAGCTGTGGTGTTTGCCAGGCTGCGAGCACAGGGGCCTGTCAGGATCTGTGGCGCATAATCCCTTGGTTTGTGAAATCCCAGATCAGCTGCACAGATTTCCTTTGTGTTGCACCCAGACAGGGGAAGGTGCGGAAGAAGAACACATGTAAAACCCAGCTCTGTAGGCAGAAGAATTGCTTTCATTCCTTCTGTTACTGTTTGGTTTCAAGCACTTCCAGTGCATCCATGTGGCTGATGAATTTGCTGGGAAGCTGCATTGGAAGGGCAGAGGGAAAGGTGCCCAGCTCAGTTATGAAGCAGCGTTGTTCGGTGCCCTCACATCCAAGTTTGTCAAAGTTTTGCCACACTACAAGTCTGAACCCCAATGACAACTCTGTGCAAAATCTCAGTGGTGGCAGCCCAGAACTAAACATTTTCGTGCTGGATTTTTGATGTCAGGGAACTTTACCTGTGGCCAGAGCTCTGCATTTTTACAGCTAATTTCTTAAATTCCATTCATGCTTCTAGTCCTCAAGATCAAGTATTGTGTTATGGTAAGAGACAACAAAGTATGCAAAACGACAAGCTGGAGTCAAGGTTTGAATAGGAGTCTTACAGTTTTCTTAAAACCTCAACCTCCCAAAAGACCACATTTTCTTATCTTCCCCTAAAAGAAAACTCCTGTGGGTGTATGCATCCCCAATCCCAACCTCCTATTTAATCTATCCCCTAATAGTGCATCTGTATCACTAAACAAAAGGGCTGAGCTGCAGCCTCATCATTCCTGCTTTCAGAATCTCTGGAGCAGCTGCTTGAGGTGGGAAGGAGTGGAATGGAGGGATTGGTCAAGATTCCGGAAGGGAAAGAGAGGAGTGCGGCAAAAGACCCCAAGGAATTGCATGTTTGGTTCAGCCTCATTAACAGTGACAAACAAGGCTGTGCCAAAGCCTCTAATTCAGTCATCTGCACAGTTAAATTGTGACAGTGGCCCCTGGCATGGACTGCCCTGTGCCAGCTCTTCAGATGTTGTGCATGGCTCTGTGGTGTCAGAGGAGCTGATGGAAAGTGCTGAGATGGGGAAAGGGAAGAAAGCCAGCAGAGAACATGCCAGGCTGTGATAGGATGGATCCTAACCTGTGTGAGAGGGGAGGGTTTAGGAAACAAAGAATGGAGAAAGGGATGAAGTGAAGAGGGGGTCATGCTTGTTGTCAGATTTTGGCAGCCTTTTCCTTGTGTGTCAGGAGGTGCATATCAGGGAAGGAACCAAAAGGCACTGCCTTGCTTGTGCAGCAAGTTGAAGTAAAGACAAAAAAATCCTGGAGTGATGAAAAGCACCTTCCCTAAACTGTGCATTTCTCTGTTGGTGTCTCTTAGATGGTTGGAGAGATGGGTAGCACATTGTCTTTGCTTAACAGGTCCCAGACTTGTCACTCCCAAGGAGCTCCTCGATTTAAACCTTCTCTGCAGCCCCAGGGTGAGACACGGGTCAGAGTTTCTGAAAGCAGAGTGCCTCAGTTTCCCACCTCGGTAGTCCATGACTTTGTTTGCTGTCTTAGGAATAGTAACATTTATAACTTTCTGTTGTGTTTCATGCCGTCATTCTTGTCACAGCCACTGCCAAGAGCAAAAGGAAAGGAAAAAACAACATCTCTTGAAGTGAGATGTTTGCAAGGATTGTTTCTATAATATTATATTGAATGCAATTCAGGTTGAAAAAGAAATAATTTATGTAACTCTTCAGAAATTTCATTCAGGAGTCTCAGACTGAATTGAAAATATCATTAGAGAACAGCTTGCAATGCTTGGGAGCTGCTGCTTGTAAATATTAGGCAACACTTAGAGTTCAGTGAAGGAGAAGACAGGCAGAAGGTCTTACACAGCCTGACTGGGTTACATTCTGCCGAGTCCCGTGTGCCTTTAGTCCCTTAAGGGACACTGCCAGCTAATGAGACCTCGTCTGCCCAGAATACACCCAGGGCCTCACTGACCTGGGCCCTCACTGGGCAGGGTTTTCTGCTGGACCTGGCTGTCGTGGACTGATCTGACACCCCAGAGCAGATTCAGTGAAGACCCCAAGACTGCTGATTCTGTGGGTCAATAAATAAGCCTGGCCCGCGTTGTACCGGTGTCCCTTGCTGCTGGCACAGCAGAAAGCAAACAGCACACCAAATAATAATTGAGTGAATACAGAAGAAAAAATGTGCGAGATGGGGTTTCTCCAAACTGCAAATACCAGATTTGCAAGTCAAACTTTCAAAGTCAAGTTACTTAGATGAAAAAAAATGAAACCAGACAATAACAGTGACAAAGACCCTGCAAGTACAATGCAGAGTACACAGGCAGCATTAATTCTAGCAGCTCCCAACTTTGGAACACTTCAACCTGACATTTGCAAACCATCCATTGAGAGTACATTTGTTTGGTCAAAAATATGTAGTTTCTTCTAGCATTCACTTTTCAAAGGATTAATTTTAATGGAAATTTGGTGATATTCTGGGCTTGTCCTTTTCCCAGCAAGGGTTGCAGGATGTTACCAACTGAATGACAGAAATAACCCTGAATGTTTAGATCCACAATTCCTCTTGCAGTGCAGAGCTTCTCTGGGTTTCAGTAGGGGACAGAAGCCTACAAAAAAGTGAAATGTTTAATATTTTTCTAAATTTAGACTGAGTGACCTCCACCATAATTATTTACTATAGTCCTGCTGTGAGGGAATAGTCTGCTGGGATGAAGCATATCTCTGCTGTACTGAGGGAAGAATGCTAGCTCAGATTGACTTTTCTTTATCCTTGAAGGTGAAAATTTTCAGTCTTAAGTTAGGTGTGAGGACAGTGGTGGAAAATCCTGCTTGCTCAGACTCCCTTTTCCCAATACCACATTTTCCTCAGACAGCTGCCTCAGGAAAACATTTCCTCAGTACAGTGTCTACCCAGGAGAAACTCATCAGGAAGGTCCCCTGCAAATAATTCTCTAGCTGCCAGGATCTCCTGCAAACAGGAGCAAGGGAGGCTGATTTTTATCTCTTCATACCCCAGACAAATGGATAAATGTTGTGAGCTAATGAAAAGGTGCTTCTTTAATTTCAGAGCTTCCTTGTTTATTAACTGAACTGGGCCTAAATGTTTTATTTGTCTTTTTTTAAAGTCAGAATTTAATAATCTCCATGTGAAATCAGAATATGGGACAGTTTTACCTTGCCTTTCTCTCCTGGGACAAATAAAACTTGCAGTTTCTTCTACAAATTTAACATCAGCAGAGCTGTCACAACTGGCTGTGTTTCAGACAGGAGATAGAGGATCATATAATTAAGTTTCAGATTTGTTCTAGCCCTGGTTAGATGTTCACATCTGCCTTTTGTGTTTGGATTCATATGCAATTTCAAAGGGGTATTATGTACGTGACATAATTATGGTTTCCCATGCCTAATCATCACTAATTAATATAACCAGAAGGTTAACTACATAATTGTGATATTATTGCTCCCATGATCTGCTTTTTAATGCACAGGAACCACACTGATATCATCAGGGAGATAATGATTTAACTCATCTGAGGCCCCGACTGTATATTTTTAAATGCAGGTGTACCAATTACATTATTTTACCTTTTAATTATTTTGGCCAGTCCATGAAGTACTTCATTATATAGATTAGTGGAAATCTTATGATAGAAAACCACTTACAATACAATTGTAGTGTAATTATGCTTTTTGTACTATAAAGGGTACGTGATTCTTAGAAGACTGAATTCACAGTGCATGTGAGAAATATTTCCTGTCATTTGTAAGGCCAGACCATGAAGTCCATAAGATATTTGTGGAAACAGTTGTTTGTGACTGACACTTTAGAGAACATTAATCTCACTGAGTGCCCTGCCACACATTGCAGTATTGCTGCCACTCCTGCCGGTAACCACACTGCAGAGATGAAGTGAAGAGATACAAAAACTTTAAGAACCAATAGGCTACCTGTATCCAGCAGTAGCCCCATGCCTGATATAAGAGCTCAAGATGGATGGTGGAGATTGTACTTTCAGTGCAGACTTTTCTGTTAAAATTTCTCATTATTCCTTCCCTGGAGTTGTTCAAATGGAAGGAGGAATCAAGGCAATAGCAGACAAGACTCCAGGCAGTTATTAGCATTTCAGATAGAAGCCATCTAACCTCTTTCAGATGGCAGTTGTTGAAATAATGACTGGTGATCACCTTTCAGTAAATTTGAGATGTTGCAGTATTATATTACTGGCAGAGTCCTGGAAAATTGCAGAAAAAATGTCCTAGTTCAGATGAGAAATTATTTTTTTCGAATCTCAGAAGACAAATGTGAGAGCCAAAGTACAGGCTGTCACTAGTTTACCTGGACACGAAGTGTCACAGTATTGTAACCTTTGTTTCAAGCAATGGACTTCCTGATTACAAATGTGACAGAAACATTTCGTGAGTGACTCAGACTTTGGGTTTGTCCTTTTGATACAGCAGTAAAGCAAATCCCGTATGAATCCCATGTTATACCATCACCTCCTTTCTGGATGAAGAGCAAGAGAATGACCCTTTAGAGAAAAGAAACATCCTGACATAAACCCCCACCCCTCTACACCTTAGAAATGCAGTGAATCTGTTGTTTAGATGTAACAGCAGTTCTTGTCCCTACTCATTCACCACATCATTAAGGGCTTGGAATTACCTTGCCCTTAATTATAAAATTTCTTGACATTTACGAAAGGAAATGGAAATAACCAAAAAAAAAAAAAAAGAGTCAACAAGGAAAGAAATTTAAAGATTTAAAAGTGTTTAATTCATACGAATGAGTTTAGAAATTCTCCGTATTTGGAAAGTTGATTTCCCCATAACATGGTGTATTTCCTGACAAGTATATTCCCAGTTGCAGTAGGTGGGATTTTTTCATTTCTGTAGGAAAGGTTAACCACCCAACAGTCTTTCCTGGAATTTGAGTAGAAGACTAAAGCCCTTCTGGGATAATCTGCTGCTCTTGCACCATGCAGCCGGGTCCTGCAACTGCGTCCTGGAGTGGTGATGGTTAGGGAGAGGCAACTGGACTGGGACTGTCCTCTCCTCAAACACAGCTGAGGGGAGATTGTCTCTGACCAAGTTCTTTGGGCCTTCTCACACCCAGCAGAAAGGGATGCATGAAGCAGCCCAGCCAGCCACCATCCCAGCAGCAGGGTTTGTAGCACCCAATCCACGTGTACCAAATGTTCCCCCTTTAACTGAGTGACACAATCTCAATTTCCTTTGCGGGCAATAGAGAGAAATAGGAAAATCCAGAACTATTTGGAAAATTGCTTAGTAGATGTTTGGGATGAGCTGTGTTAATCTCTGGAATGTTCTATCCATCTCTGAAAAAGGGCGACTTCTTAGACGTTAACACCTGAGGTTATGTGGTTTTCAGGTGGTAAAATAGGATCATTCCTAGATGGGTAATTTAAGATTCTTGATTGGATGCACTTTTTCTGCATGTTGATCTCATTTAGGTTGGACGCAAGAAAGAATTTCTTCACCGACAGGTGATTAAACATTGGAACAGGCTGCACAAGGAGGTGGTGGAGTCAGCATCCTGGAGGCGTTTAAGAAATAACTGGATGAGGCACTCAGGTCTACTCGACATGGTGGTGTTGAGTCACAGGCTGGACTCGATAATCTCAGAGGTCTTTTCCAACCTAACTGACCCTGTGATTCTGTGATTCTCTGATTCTGTTATATAAGTAAGTTCTAGGACATAGACACATGGATGCATATACAGCAGATATGCACAGACTGCCTTGAATCCCTTAGAGATGGAATTCTAGCCCTTCTTTTGCTGTAGAGACTCTTCAGAAGGTCTCTTACCAACCCAGATGTCATCCTTCAGGCATGGTGGGGCTGCAGGGCTGCAGGTCAGTGGCTCTGAGGGTCAGCACAGGTTGAAGCATTCACCCATGGACCACTGCCCAAGCACAGGCCATCACTGCCAGGTCTGTAATGACAGAACAGTACCAAATACATTTTCTGTGTTTGTTGCTTGAGAAAAGTTAGGTAAAGTCTGGCTTCTTCTGACTCTAGCGGGATCCCAATTAACCCATTTGTCCCAAGAGAAGTCTCCAAATACTGTTGTCTGTTATTGTTAGTATTATTAAAACATCTTCCTCATCTCTCCACCTGCAGCTAATAGGCTGGTAGCTGTCATTTGAACTGCTTCTAATTTTCTGCAAGCATTTCTAAAATCCTTTGGAAAAAGTGAATTGTTAAGAGAAGAGAGCATGATTTAATCTAAAATGTCAAAGGCTGAAAAGAATGGTTTGCTTTTGCACTTCAAATGTATGATTACTACTCAATCAATACACCAATTCATTTCTGGTAGAAAAGGATATTTCCTCTTCAGATGCTTCACACATTTGTCTGAAAACCTCTTGCTTTCATTTTTGTACCTTTTCATGGCAATGCTCATTCCTGTGACTGGGTTATTTAAGGTTCTTTATTGGATGCACCTTTTCTGCGTGTTGATCTCATTAAAGCAGGAGTTTCATTCCTTGTGCTTAGTATGTATCGATGCACATCACATTTACCTTTGGCTAATTTGGGCTGGAAAGGAGCTGCCTCATGGCAAAAATTATTTATCTCCATGTATATCATCCTTAATAGGGCACTGACAAATCCAGCCTTGAATAGCACCAATAGCAATTCCACAACCTGCCTCGACAGCTTGTTCCAGGGCTTAAAAAGCCATACATTTATAAAGGTATTTCTTAACATTTCCACTACTGCAGTTTGCACCTATAACTCCAGGGTCTGCCTGGCTCAACTGTGGAGTATAGTTTTTCACAGTATCTATGCATATGCAAATACTTTTAGGATATTTTGTATGTAGGACTGTGCTTATTTCAGTTTGGCTATAATTTTCTGCCGGATCTTTTTCTCCCAGATATTTTACTCTTAGTTCACACTTTCCTGTGGATGCCATACACACAGGAAGATTGATGGTGGCTTCTGGTCTCTGCAGGAGCACGGTGGATCTGCAGTAAAGAGCAGATGTGGGGTAGGCTGAGGATGTGTCCTGTGTTCTTTGGTGTGTTGCGGAAAAATTCAGCCTTGCACTGCTGTTTCTTTTGAGCTAGGAAGGAAAGGTGGGCTCTGTCACTCAAGGAAGCACGGAGTGAATGCTCTATGCTCCATCAAGCAGGCTGTCTGCTCACCTTAGATACCATGATCCTCTGCAAGGAAATCCAGAATTGTGCCTCTGGGTTTTGGGCAAAAACTAAAGCCAGCAAACGTATTTGTCTTTCTCCTGTAATACATTTTGTGTGCAAATCATCCCTGGAATTCACTGTTGTGAGATATGGTTGTGGCTAAAAATTCAGTGTGATGAAGAAAAGGTTGGATTTTTACACAGCTACCTAAAATATCTTCATTATTTTGAATAAGATTGCAACACTAAACCATAATGGTAAGGAAGAAGCATAAAAATTAATGACCATGCTAAAAACCTGGTTCAAAAATTGGTACAAAGAAATTTCACTTGTGAAGAAATTTTCCCATAGCTGCCTTCTTTTAGTCTGATAATATTCCCCTGAAGAGTTCGAAAAAGGATACAGAACTCAATAGACCATTTGCCAAATGTTCTAAATCAATATTTATCTGCTATATTCATCTGCAATGTTAAAAACTTTGCATAGAATCAAAGGCTTAAGGAGTCTATTGCAAATAGCAAACGAACTAAAAAGACTTTACTCAGTATTGTATCATTTATATGTCCTTTGTGCAGCCACTAAGTTAGTTGAGCTTTTAATAATTCAGTTTTATCTTTCTATTCCTGATCCTTTTTCACTCCATTTCCTTCCCATGAAGTGACTTCTCCTCTCTGGTGGGATAACTGCCTGCAGTCACATCCAGCATGCGGGACCCACACCGGCTCAGGGCTCACTGCTCCATGAGCAGCAGCAAATGACAGCAGCAACCCATGTTATTCATGCAACTGCCATGTGCCAGTGTTCCTGGCCCTCCAGGGAAAGGTATTCCCAGGTATGACAGCTGACTTTCCATGTGTTAGTCCTGCTGGATGTGGAGAAACAGGGCACATTTCACCCACACTCGTCTGATGGCGAGATGAGGAAGGAGGTGCTATTTTGGATGCCCAATGTGGCAGGGAGAGCTGCAGCAGCTGAAGATGCAGGCACAGAGCTGAATGGGGTGAAAACCTCAGGCCTTTGCAGCTGTGGATCACTAAAAATGCTCTTTAGTTTCTGTTCTGCAAGAGTGAGCACACTGTCCTCACTGTCTTGGCTGGTTTTCAGTGAGGATAATTGCATTTGTCTCTTCCTCCAATTCCCCCTGCTGTGCAGGTCAGATGCAGTGCTGGTGAGCACTGCCTGGCTCCAAGCACTGTGCAGGTGCTGCTCTGGTAAGCAGACGCTGGTTTTTACCCAGACATGGCTGTATTTCACTGGTCAATGCAATGGCCACATTATGTGGCTCAGCAGTCTCTAAAATCCTTCTGAATTCCCTGAGAACAGGTAGCTGTGCCTTGGCACATTGTCCTTGCATTTTCCTGCAGTCATCTCTGGCATTTCAGCACTAGGAAAGCTTTTGCTCATACTCTATATTCCCAAAGTCCGAGAAGGAAAAGCATTCCTTTACAGCCTGATATGACACTTAGACCTGCCCTACCCACGTATCCCAATCCATATTCAAATGCAAATTTGCCCCAGAAGTGTTAAATATTATAGTTTTACCCTGTGTTATGAACTCCAGTGCTGTTGATATTGTGATTTTAAAGAAAACTCTCTTGCTAGCATTGCCATGAAACCATTCAGTACTATAGCATTTTGCAAACTTTGCACAAACTCAGAAAGTGCAGGTATAACCTACTAGAGGGAGCGCTTGCATAGTTTTAGAAAGCGGGGCCTAATGGCAGATTAGGGCACGTGGTGACACCCTAGAGGGTCAAAAATTCTGTGTTTCTTTAAGATTCTAGTTGATATTTTTGCTGTTCTGTTGAGAAATTATTATCCTCCAGGGAAGACATAGAGTTGCAAGAGGCTGAAGGCGGGGAGGTGCTCTGCATACTGAGTGCAGAGCAATGAAACCTTCTGTCCTTCTACCATAACTGGAAACTGTTAAACACAAAGCTCTCTGTTAATGCAATTTAAACCTTCTAAAACTACACTGGGAGACCTGGGAACAAAAAGCCTGTTTGTGCTTAGAGTAGATATCATCATAACAGGAAACTGTGCAAAGAGCAAAACCCAAATCCATCTAAAGCATGATCTTCTTATGGGAGCAGCTGAAAGAGAAGGCTCCAAAGGAGACGTGGTGACTGCTCTCCTGAAAGCATTACCAGAAAGTGCCATGTTGGAGCTGTACAAAAGCTGAGTATTTTGGAAAACAGCTCACCAGTGCAGACATCCCTCCCATGACACTCCCAGTCAACTTCAAGACACCATTTCTTGGAGTGGGAAGGGCTCACCTCAACTTCTACTGCATAAGTAGAATCATAGAATCACAAAATGATTTGGATTGGAAGGAACCTTAAAGATTATCCAGTTCCAATTCCTCTGCCATGGGCAGGGTCACCTTCCACTATGCCAGGTTGCTCCAAGCCCCATCCAACCCAGCCTTAACACTTCCAGGGATGGGGCATCCACAGCTTCTCTGGGCAACCTGTGCCAGGCCCTCACCACCCTCACAGGGAAGAATTTCTTTCTACCATCTAATCTAACTCCATCCTCTTTCAGTTTAAAGCCCTTCCCCCTTGTCCTGTCACTGCCCTTGTCAAAGTCCCTCTCTGAGCAGCTCAGTGCCTTTTGTATTCCTTTATGTGGACTTTCAATTTCTCTCCCGTCAGAGCTAAGAAACAGTAAGAACTTTATCGTGCAGTTAGCCTGCTTTTAAATGAATAACCTTGGTAGGATATTGAAGCAGGGAAGGCTTTAATCATAGATGGAGATGTTCTAACGCTTTCTTAGGTTATTTGGAGTCACACAACACAGTTAATGAAGCAAGTCTCAAAAGATCTCTCTTACGTGGATTTTGACCTCTAATATACTGATTCTTTCCCTGAAGGCAAAGTAATAGAATCCCTTTATGGACTATTTAAAAAAAAAAAAGTGTAGAAATTTATGATGATTTTAAAATTGGTCAGGAGGTGTTAAAGTAATTGGTTGTCAAGGACAAACAAACAAAACTAAATGTATAAACTGGGGAAAACAAGGCAAAAATGTCAATCAATTTATTTAATATTTTTTTAAAAAGAAGCAAAAAATTGTATATATGGTTCAGTTTTGCAGCAATGAAATTGAAAACCACTTGGGAGTTTTGTTCACAAGTTGAAAAAGACACTTGTCAGCCCTTCAATTTCTAGAACATTGTCAGTGCTCCAGGAGGCCTTTTCTTGCCTTTTGTGACCTCCTTTACCCAACCCTGTCATGTTTGCATTCCACTTCCCTAGGACCTGCCACTGTATTGCCAAATGCACAGCATATAATGCATTCCTTAGGAAATCTTATATTTTAACTATTGAGAAACTCTCCTTGGACTTCACTCGAAGTTTATTTGAAAAGATGAACATACTTTTAATTTCACCAATCAGTGACACAAATGTCCTTTTCAATGTCTTTTCCTGGAGCACACTGAAAGGTTTTTAATTCCCAGAGGGGATTGTTTTACCTGACATTAGTAAGGAAAAGTGAAAGCATCATGGAAATTGTTGAAAAATAGCGACTTTTTTAACCTGCAGATCAGATTATTTCACTTTTCTCTCAGTAGTGTGCAGAACCATGAACTGATCCCCTGTTAGCTTAAATAGGCAAATAGAGTACACAGGTTATATTGGAAATCCCTCAGCCCTCAGCTCCTCAAGAGTGGTGCCTTCCAGTCCTTCCACCAGCTTTTTTCCACCATCCCCTCTGAATTAATTCAAGTACCTTGACATTTTCAATTCAAATATCACCAAATTCCAGCCAAATTAGACAGTTATTTCTCATAAATTCCATTGAAAAGAAATGGTCAAGAATTATGCCAGTAGTTCAAGAGTATGAAACTTTTTATTTCCTGGGAAAAAGAAGTGATAACTTTCTAGTTTTCATAGTTTTTAAATTCTTTACTTTCCAGTCTAAAACCTCAGTTTACTTTTCCTCTGCGGGGAAAAAAAAAGGAAACAGAGAAAAAGAGGCAAGAAAAAAATCTGGATGTGAGGAAATGAATAAAGGGAAACATCCAGTAGTTCCTTTCACTTTTAAAATTGTAAATGCATAGGAAAAAAAATATATTTTGTTAGAGAAAAGATTTAAGCACAAAAGTTCCAAAAACTTTATTTTCAAAAAATGTAATGTAAAATATGATGACAACATGTTTTAACACCATAAATCAAGCATCTATCTTGAAATAAATCAATACATTTTATTCCATAAAATTATTTTTAAATGTGCATGATATTATGGAAAATATGTCTTATTAGATAAACCTGATTTTTAAAAATTAATCTCCAAGCTTACAAGAGAAAAGAAGCCATGCTGGTATAGTCTATTTAAATAATGTTAAACTGATTTACTCCTGCATAACATTTTGATACACGCACGTATTTGTACTGCATTAAATCATCGTAGCTTATATTAAATATAATAATGAAATATTAAATTGTAAATGCATGCTCTTCCTGCTGGAAAGTCATAAATAACTGGGAAAAAAAAATTCTACTATGGTATTCAACATCTTTCCCCATGTTCTGGAATGAAAAACAAATCAATAGTAGTAAACTTCTTGGATAATGCAAGGTTTGGCAGATAAAAAATAATGAAAACGCAGCCCAAGCACATCGTTAAGCAGCTCATTTTGTCAACATGTGCTCCATCACAGTTAAGTGCTGGATTATGCATCTAGAAACAAAGAATGTATTCACATTTGCCAGATGAGCAATCGCATCCCCAGAACAAAAAACAATGAGATCACAGCAGATAACACAATGAATATGAATTCCCAGTGTGCTGCTGCTTTTAACATGGTAGGAAGAAATGGGAAAAGTCTGCTAGAGAAAGAATGGGAAGGTGACATCAGTTAGGAGAATGACTTCAGGAAGATGCTGGTTGGCATGTTGAGTGGACTCACCAGATGAAATGCAGATGTCTATCACGTAGTCAACATCTCTGTGGCACTGTTGAGCCATTCCTAGAGTACATTTCAAAACAGACTGGAAAACTGGAGTCCACTGGGAGGAATGGGATGTTCATGTAGCAATCAACAGCTGTGCAGGGCAGGTGGAGATAGCATAACAAGACCCCCATGTCTGGAATCTGCAGGGAAACCACTTGATACGAGAATGAAGAGACAATCCTTTTACACGGAAAGCAATTCATCACTGGGCCAGTTCTTCAGGGCTTGAGGGACTCTCTATGATTAAAAAAATTAAGACTAAGATTTCATTTTGTAGTGTACAGGTCAGACCTCAAAACTGTGATTTTGATGCAGAAATGAATGGTTGCAGTGATTTGGTATACACCGTGGAAATAGTTTTCCCTAGTCTCAAAACCCACGAAGTTTCTGTTATGGAAGAACATAAATTTTGTCTTCTGTCTGTGTAACAAATCAGATTTGCTTATGCTCAACCTAAATTTTCAGCTGCTCAACTTTATCACACTGTTCCCATTTTATGCCTGCCTTTAGGGAATTTTGGATAATTGTCTTTACTCACCAGACTCCTACAAATATTCTTTCAGAATAATCTTATGCATATATCTCTGTTGCATATCCTTTATTTTGAAAGACTGATAATAAAAACCACTGTGATATTTAATGGCATTTTGTGAGACTGTCACGTAACAACCAAAATCCAAATTAACTTCCAAAATCTTTCTTGTTAGAAAATTTTGATAAGTGCGTAAGGTCCACTGACCACTTGGTATACGCAAATGTTTTGGTGTTTTGCTTCATTTGTTCTAGAAAATTTCTGGCTTTTAGGCTTTTCAGAGCAGCTGTGACTCTCAAAACAAACTTTTCCAGGCCTACATGTTTTTTGCTCATATGCATTCAACATGTGCAGAAAATACTGGAAAGCTGTTACTGTTCATATAGCTCACTTGCTTTTGATCACATTTTGCCTGAGCTCATACAACAATAGGACTCCATGAGATGTTGCATCACAAAGATTTTCTCTAATGAAGGCCTACTGCACCTCTTCTCTTGGTTTCTGTTTTCCTATCACTTCCTGCTACACACTGGTCTTGAAAACTTTGCCCTTCCAAAAACCCTTCCAGTGTTTCTACCTTGCAGCTGTCCCAACAGAGAGCTGGTGAATGCTCATGTGTCTGATAAACTGTGTGTTGCTTCTCAACACAGAGATTAATTTCACCTACTTCCCTTAACTGGTAACTTGTTAATGGTATTGCTCTTTAATACTGATATTTGCTTTTTCCTAGACATGAAAGCTGGTTTTTGTGGTTAGTAATTGCTGCACTCTACCTCTTAGGGTCAGCAGCACGATTAGTTCTTCACATCTTCAGCTCTTTAACATCTTTTTTTATGTCTTTCCAGTACAAACTGGCAGTGATTCAGTGAAGCTGGTCACAACATTCCCTTCACACTGGTATGGTACGTGAGAAGGCTGAGTATTTTGGATTTATGAAACACAGTGAAGGAATAAGTCCCAGTAAGAATTCAAATTCAAACTCTTCTTCATCCGAATTTTAGTACTTGCTTCTTAACGCACGTGCTGGTTCTGTGATCATCACAACCTGGATTTCACAACAGATTAGAGCCCATATACAGAGACTCAGATTCTAACACAGGGCAGGAATAGGCTGCTGAAATTTTCTCTTATCACAGCTCTCTCTTTATGGCTTTCTTTTGGTAGCTTGCATTCCTCAGATTGATGCTGGGTACTGGATTTCCAGTATAACAGCTTAAGTCAATATCCAAACCATTTGGGAACCTAGTACTTTCTGGAAATCAGAAACTGCTTCTTAGTGCAGTCTATCTTTAGAACTACTAGCAGTAGGGAGCAATTTTAAAGGGAAATGGAAATAAAGCAGTTATATTGCTTTTTTTCTTTTTATCCCTGTTATGGCAATTTTACTTGCTGCTGACCACCTCCTAGAGATATGGGCATTTTATTTCCCTCCTTCCAAGATTCCTCTAGTCATACCTTCTTTTCCACGCTCTTTTTTTGCCTACTGTGCTCCAGGCTTCCCCTGGTCAATGTAGCTCATCAAATATTCTTCCTTTATCCTTTCTTCCCACAACCTTATATGCCCTTGGCTCTTCTGAATGAAGCTGAGGTCTCTCTTTTTTCTCTGTGTTCAGTTACAGCATTTGGTTCCTATTTACATCAAGTGTATGACATGTGACCATGAGCCTCCCCAAACCACTCTGCAAATCTCTTCTTTGGTTCATAAGGAATTCAGGATAACAGTGTTTCCCTACTTCTTCTTACAGGCAGCATCCTTGTAAATCCCTCTGTGGCAGATGCCTGCTGCCTGCACCGGTAATCCCCACACGAGGTGACATTGTCAAACCATAATCCCTAGCCTCCTTGTTGCCTCTTCCTATTTGCTAACACTGTGCTTTTAATAGTCAAACACAATAATCTTCCAAGTGACAGCTAAGGCCTCAGTTTATCTGCGTGGAGCAGCAGAGGATCCTAGCAGTCAGTAAGGCTAGAAGAGGAATTTGCTTCCAGCCCCATCCCAGCACTCCTGGGATATGTGCTGCCCGCTCACCCAGGGGCTGGTTTGTGGTGTCTGCCCACACCAGCTCCAAGGATCTGGGAAAACTCAGTTTCCTGTGAGGGGTGGGAGTAGGACCATTGTGAGGAGCACTAAAGGATCTCACTGGCTAGAAAGTTCTTGGCTCTCAGCATCCTGACTCCTTCCCCTACATCTTTTGAAATTTCCCCATTGCTCTTCAGATAATGTAATTGGTAAAATGAGCCTGGCTATGTTGTTCATCTGCACTTTAGTTTTTGGGTCTTGAGGGGTGAAAACCTGCCATGGGCTGCCGTAGTTGTGTTCCTGATTGCCCAAGTGGAGTCTGTTCTTGCTCCTTCAGGCAGAGTCCATCTCATAGGTTTTACTTGTCTCTCAGAGCCCCATCTCCTCTGACCACATGTAAACAAGTGTCTACAGAAAGGTCCCCCATTGGCTGGACTGAGCTTTGAAGAGCCCCACGATGCCTGTGTCAGGAAGGACTTGCTAGTTCCGTCCTGGTAAGAGCAGAGAAATGGGAGCATCATGAACTAGGAGAGCTTCTTGTACAAGATACTTTAAAATACTTGATTAAAATGTATCTGTATTTTTTGTGTTAAGAAAAAACCAATATTGCTGGCTTTGTAGTCAGGCAAAATATGTATGTGGTGTGCCAGAGAAGGGGCTCCTTTACTTCACCCTTCACAGATCTTCCACCTTCCCAAAACTCTTCTCAATAAATCAGTGTGGAAATGGCAGAAATCGTGCCCTTTTCACACTGGCTTCACATTGTTATGGTTGAATTCACAGGATAAGTCCATCAAAGTCAATGGAATTGCCTCAGAAATTAATTTTTCTGGAATAACTTGCAGCAGATGTGCTGTTGGCTTCTGCTTTTATAATTGCTATGTTTGTAGCACAGCCCTATTGTGTGAAATTCATTCCAGGCTCTGAAGATCCTGCAACACCAAATCATTCCAGAGACTGAGAGAAAGGAAAACTGAAGGATTTCATCAATGCCACAGAGGAGACCAGGCTTTAGAAATTTTACATGTCCCTTGTGGCACCCTTGCATGGTCTGGTTTGGGTCCATGCCATCCGAGGGTTACAGAACCCAGGTGAGATAAACCACAGAGGAGGCCAGATGTCTGCTTGGGTAGGTGCCCAGGGCCTGCCACCACTGCATAAATGAGAGAAGAAGCCACTAAAAAGACTTTCTAATTTGATTTACTTGTGGTTGAAATATTTTCTCTCACTACAAAGCATTTGTTTGCGATAGATGCAGCTGAATTGGGCTGTAATGAGGCCATGGGTTACTTGGCTGAGGAGGATGTTGCTGCAGAGGTGGAGGTGCATTGCACCACTGAGGTAGAGCTGTTTCCTTCATGTCTGGCTGTAAGCCACCACCAAAACTCTGTCAGGAGGACTGAGACGGCTGCTCTAATGCTATATATGCCTGTACTATGCACTCTGGGACCTCCATTCGAGGGCAGATTAGCATTTAAAGAGGATAACGAAGGGTAGCAGCTGGCTCTTCTGCTGGTGTACACCCAGGTAGGCTCACCCAAAGAGCTACAAGTAAGAAGGAATAACCATATCCACTTTGGAGAGCCATAATGATATTGGGAAGGTCAGAGTCTTGCTGGAAATACCTCAGACACATTAGACATTGGCTGATAAAGGGGAGTAGAGGAAAATTATTTTTGCTCAGTGAAAAGATAAATGAGCAAGAGATCAGCCCCGGTGCCAGCAGAATTGCTACAGGGACCAGCTTCACCAGAGAAGTAGCAACAGCAATGGCAAATAGTTTAATAATCCCTAGCTGATATCAGCATCCTTCTGTTCAAGTCTCTAACTGAAGTCACAGAATAATTAACCTTGGCTGGGTTATAAGATCAGCAATGTCCTGAAGAGACTTGCACTGAAAGAATATTTACTGTCACACATGTGGGTAGGAAAATCACATCAAATTCTTACCGCAAAGTTGACATATGGCATTTCACAGATAAATAAGCATTTATAGGAATTGAATATGCTAAAGGTGAGATTAAAGGGCTGAGCCTTTGCAAAAGAACTCTCTTTTTCATCTCAGGAATAGGTGCAAAGTGCATCCAGAGTCACTAGTGGGATGAGGTCCCCAAGGGAGTAGTGTACTATGTAAATGTGGCTATCCAGGTGCCACGGCATTGTCGTATTCCTCCTTAAAATACACAGTTCCACTGCCACATGCCTTCACACAAGGCAAGGCACTACTCCCCCTGAAAACACCAGCAGGAAGTTTTGCACAGCTGTTCCTGCCTCATGTAGTGATTTTATGAAGAGACTCTCATTTTTTGGCTTAGTGGCTGCCAGTACATCTGGGACAGGCAAACAGCAGCCGTCATTGCAAGACTGTTGATAAGGCTTTATCCTGTTTCATCCTCCAGCATTGCAATGTATTTAAGTAAGAAAAACCTCCAAAGTTACCACTTAAATATGGATTAAATACAGATTTTCTCCTTTAAGCATGTTTTTTTGAGTAGATAAGGAGGTTAAAACTTCTGTGTTTTTTGATCTGAGAATTGAGCCTGAGACACAGAACAAGAAACTATAAGGTCCTTTATGCTGCTCTGCCAGTAACATCTCCTTGTATGAAAATGAAGCATCTAATAGGGAGAAAGTGTGGTGAGAAATAGTTTAGTTGAAAATGTGTCCTTGAACAGGTGAAGATACTCAAGATGAAGTACAGGAAAAAAAAAAAAAAATGAAGAAAAAAAAAACACCCCAAAAGAGACAACTTGAAACTTTTATCTATTCTGATGAAGTTTTAAAGTCTTAAATTTCTTCTTTGTGTTAGCTAAAATATTTTAAATATCTTTCTATAGAAATAAATTCCTACTCTGACAGAAAAGGCACAAGTGTTATAGTCTCAGTAACAGCCACTGCGATGACATTAGTTATGATGAGACAATAGCATTGCAGTTAACTTTGAGACAATTTTCATGCCCATTTTTCACATAACTGACAGTTCACTTACGTGATGGAGTTATCAAATGTTTTATTATTTATTTCTTGCTTAATGAGGCCAGTTTGTGGCATAGAAGAAGTAACAAAAGCATTTTAGTCTAAAATACAAGTATATGGAAACAGCTTAAAAAGAACAACATAATTGAAATGCTATTACCCTCTACAAGCTGTTTTATATAATGAAGTGTACAACCATGAATGTATATTTGGAAACTTTTGAAGTGATCATGTGTGGTTATGACGTGATCACATATACTGGCAGATCTGGTACGAAACCAAAGACAGATGTCTTAAATATTAGTGGGTCTTCCTTCAGCTGGCATTTCAGCTCCATGGAAGGGCCGGTGCTCTAAAGCTGCAGTTCACTCATTCTTCTTTGTTCTAAATAAAATACTCAAAAACACAGATTAGTATATGGCATCTTGCTGCTTTGCTCATCTAAGGGTTTGTTATAATTTCAATTTTAGGTTTCTGTCTTTCCAACATACCCTTTACTCCAGTATAAAAAAGAACAAGCTGAAAGTAGGAATCTTTGACTTATGATTTAAAATATGAGTCTGATAATTAATGAATTAAAATAGAAACATTGCTGTCTGTTTTATGCCAAATGAAATAAAGAGGCTAGGGGGATTCTTTAATAACAATAAACATGGAACTCTAATTTATTCTTTATGGTCTGTGATCACATACAAAAGATCTAATATAAATAATTGCATTAGATGTCCTATTTTTGGAAAAATGCATAGCTAGTATTTAGGAAGACTCTTATTGCTCTGATTTATCTATTAATGAAGCAAAACCCAGTTAATTACCTAATTTGCATGATATTTTGTATCCACATATATGCTGGGATGAGCACTGAGGAGAGGTTTTGCATCAATCCGTTTTTAATAAGCTAATGAAGTTGGCTGAGCTGACTCTGCAGATCAAATCACTGGATGTTTTTCTCTTGCTGGACTGAGAATTTGTGATCAAGGTACAGATCAAACGAGCTGGTGAGGAAGGCAAGACCTTTCCTCCTCCACTGCCAAGATCCTGTTACTGCACTGGATCTGTGAATCAGGAACCTGTTTGATGTCCCACACTCTTGTCCCGCAGCCTTCAGTGAGGAGGATGTTGCAGCTTTTGGATTCCTGACTCTTACCTTCTTCCCTGCCTGCTCCTCTGCCCCATTGCTCTGAGGCAGGACAGCACCCTGTAAACTGTCAGCCAGAGTCACTCAAATCAAAGCAGAAAGTGGCAGGGCTGCTGCTGCTTTTGCACCCTTTTAACATCCCACCTTCATACTCTGGAGTGTTCCTTCCCACTCTTCGTCTGTCCCTACTCTGTCCCCTTGTGTTGGGATGCCTTTTACAACCTATCTGTCCCCCATGATCGTGTGTTTGCTGTTGCTGCATTCCATGGGTCTGTCAGGAGCTGCTGCCTCAAGGAAAAAGACACTTACACAATTTTCCCTGAGGCCTTCCCCAGCCCTGTGCAGCAGAGGGTCTGATTTGCCATGTAAAGCAGATTTTTACAAGAATGCATCTTCTCTAACATTAACTATTTAAAACCAAAGCATTTGGTTCTAAATCAGTTGGTTGTCCAGGCTGAGCCTGCCATGGCCAGGCAGAGCAGTACCTCCAGGGAATGCTTCTTCCCACACCCAGGTGGGAGTTGGAAATAGTTCTGAGTCCCCATTGATGTCCTCATCTCTCTGTTGGACAAGAGAGGGAGCTAAGGACAACAAGTTTTGTGTATAAACTAAACTCTGCATGGCTAAAGTCGAGAGAGATTAATTTCGTCCTCGGGGTCTTCTGAAATACTCTCACATGCTCTATGCACACACAAAAAAAAATGCCATTAAACATGAAGAATCATGAAAAAAACTAGGTCTTAAAATGCACACATCTGCCACTGCAGAAATGAGGGGATTTGGCATAAAAGAGCTTTTCAAAGAACAGTCCAGAGTCTTCCAATTTCTGCTGCTTCAAGTAACAGCTACAACATATGAGCCATTTAATACTGAAAAGAGGGCAGCCTCATCACTGAGATTAATTGCTCATTCTGGAGACTCAGCTACAGCATAAAAGTTACAACCAGCTAAAAAAAATATTGTCCTAATTACACTGGGTCATATATCGAAATATGGTAATTTGAGTGCTGAGTCACCAAGACTGCTGAGGAAAAAGAAGTTTTTACTATTCAAAAAGAATTGTTGAAGTCTGCGTTTTCTGGTTTTAAAGCCATCATTGGGAATAAGATAAATAAAACCACATTGGCTTTTTATCTAATCAATCCAATTTTGCTTGATTTTAATCCACTGTTTTTTAAATATTCTTGGAGTTTTATTTAGATTTTTTTACCTTTGTGTCTAAGACAAATTTTAACAACTAACATGAGGATTGAAGCTCAAAGGGCAATTTGAGCTCCTTATTATCCAGGGCAGAAAGATTTTAGACCCAGTGGAGAGTGGTAAATGCCTTCATAAAAGTTCATCTTAGCTATTCAAAACTTAGTTTTATAGACTAATTAATTGTCTTAACTCTTTTTATAATTGCTGGTGACAAGGAGTTGCCCTAGAAAGTGATTAATCCTACATATTTTACATACCTAGTGTTATAGTGAGGTGCCTGTCCCTATCAACTGACCATAGCTAGACTCTGACAACTGATCTAGACCAGATGCACAACTTTCAGATCTCTAGAATCAGCGAGATTAATCCAACCTAGATTGATGCAGTAGATAAACTTCCATGTGTTCCTAAATTTAAAACTGCATTGCATTTAAAGCAGGCAAAGGATATATTTTTACTCCAATATTCTAAAGCACTCCATTCAAAGCTGGGGCAGAAAGGGAAGGGGTGATTTGTCTGAAATATTGTAGAGGAGGAGTTATGAAAACACAGGTTGGCAAGACACTGACATTTCTAGCTTGTTGACATTAAACATGAATGTCATTTAAAGATAACACCTGCCTGAAAGAGCTTGCAAATGGTGTTGTTTAATACCAGCGGAAGCGAGCAGAAAACCTATTAACTTCAATTAGTATTTACATCAGGACACCCATAGTTCAATGAAATGCCTCCCTTAATGAAAGTTTTTAATACTGATATTAAATATGACAAAAGTCTCCTGAAGAAGAATAGGCTCGGCACATATTTAATGGTTGTGCTGAATTAAGGTGCTTTGGACAACACCAGAGGACAGGAGAACAATGAAATGACCATTTTCATGAAGAGTTGATATAACAGACCAAGGGTGTAGCTGAACTGCTCCTCATGCAGACTTGCTTTTACAGTCAGTGAGGAGAAGGACACAGCTACAAAGGTCAGTCTTCCCTCTCATGGTCTCAAGAGGATACAGAGCAGCTGCTGCTCCTTTGCTGCAAAGGAGAAGGCTGTCCTCGGCTTGCACATCTCACCCAGGGGTACCTGAGAGGGCAGAGTGCCACCTCCACTAGCAGGAGTTTGTGCTAACATCCCTATCATAAACATCTGGCCTCACTTTCCTGTTTGGATGGAGAGATCCTCCCTCAGTATTTTTACCTGAGCATCTTTTCTGGGTTTTACCTCCAGCAGTGTGTTGGCTGAATAACCTGGTTTGTACCAGGTCGTTGTTCTTCTGCAACTTCTCTGAGAATAGTGTGAGATATGTGCAGCTTTCATGCTCATGAGACAATCCTCTCATGCCATGCCATGTAAACATTTGTAAGACATAAAGATTCTTCCAAATACAGGCTTTAAATAGATCTTGGCTGCATTGAAAAATGTCCTGGCAGCCTTGGTTTCCCTTGCACTTTGCAAGGGAGGAAAAATGCCAGCTGAGAACAAAGAAAGAGTATAAGATGATAAAAGTATCAACTCCATTCTAAGAGTAATTGCAAACTTTCTCTGTTTTCTAAATGCCTTCCTAAGCTTAGTCCAATTATTGCCTGCGGGCACTTTTGATATTTTGATCCAAATTTCCTAGTTGTCAGACAGACAATGAAGCAGGGCTAGATCATGACAAAAAGGAAAATGTAATCCAAAGGATTTCACTATCAGCTTAACTACTATTATAATAACATAGAATACATAACACAACATAGAGACATAAAATTCTGCAGCAAAGTTTCCATACTGTCCTTCCTATTTTAAATTCTGATGCTCTTGAGAAGCAATATAAAAATTTCAGTTCTGTTAGGCTGGAATTTCCAGCTCAAAGTAGCACACAAATGTGTGGGGGAGTTAACATCAATCACTCTTGGTTTGATGAAGCTTACCCTGAATCCATCTCTGCTGTTTTACTCAAGTATTTTGCCCTGAGCAATATTTTCAGCCCTGGGTGATGCTGTGAGGGTGTCCATTGCCTCACAAAGCACAGGCTCATGGATCTAATCACATATGTAAGCACTGTGTCCATATACACATCAGGATGGCATCACTACCAAGTATGGTGGGCTTGGTTTTCTAACCACAATGCTGGAAAATTACACTGAAAAAACGGGTAATAGAAAAACTGTCTGTTCTAGAATTTAATAAGGAATCAGTTGGTGATTTAAGAAACTTGCATTCAGGAAACATATATATGAAAACAGAAATTAATCTGTTAAACTTTCTTTCCTGTCCTGTCCTGTCCTGTCCTGTCCTCTCCTCTCCTCTCCTTTTTTTTCTTTCCCAAACATCTTTCCCTGTTGTCTTAGAAATCACTGTAAAAATCACCTCTAGGAATAGCGGTCCAGTCATTCCAGAGCTTGAACTCTGTTCAAGACCAAAATAATGGGATTCGCCTTTAATTGCCATAAACAGCACCCTTAGTGGAACTAGATGTCAAAATTTTAAATTCCCTAACAGACTGGCATTTAGTTGCTTTATCCAGTGAGATGAGAAAATGATCTTAAAATAGAACTAACTATATAAATACATGTTTGTATTTCTGAGGATAGAATTAAAGAGCTTTGTTTCATTTGTGAGAGCTTTGCATTTTTTTTCTGCAACTGAAAAGTAGGAATGTGCTCTCTGGGCTGATTAAACCCAGCAAATTTCACAGCATTGGCAGAGTGGGGCTGAAGGTCTCCTGATGCAGTAATGGTGCTTGCTCCACTCCCCAGAAGTGGGAGAGTATTATTTCAGGTTTGCTGGAGGCTGGGTGTTTTATTAAGGTTTTTAATGCCACATTGCATTGGTGTGTGCTGAGAGATCCTTCCTGCATGAGGAAAAGCAGCTGACACTGGCAGTTTCCAAGCAAAACTCTTTGTAGGGCAGAATACCAAAAGCACCCTTGTATTTTTCTGATGTGATGTCCCTACAGGGACTGACAATAGAAATTCTTGCATTTCTGGAACCAAGTAAACAAAGAGGAAAGAAATTAAAGACAGAATGTTCTCATCCTCCTTGTGCTGTTTCTTACCTTAATTCCACTGAATTTGCTGTGGGCCCTCAATTCACGGCCCTTGCCAAAAGCACAGACAAAGATTTTTTTCAAGATGGTACCCAAAAATAAGTGAAAACATCTGAAAATGTAGAGTGCAATCTTATTATTCCCCGAGGACACTGCATTGGGTCCAAGAGCAGGGAAACACTAAACAGGCAGATGGTAGCTGGGAAAGAATGTGACCATGAGGAATAAACACATTCATGAGGAGGGGATGGGAGCAGGGAGCAGCCCTGGCAGCAGGTAGAGTTCCTGTGAGTTTGTCAGAAGTGACACTCCAAAGGAAAATTGGCTCTTGCAAAGAGGGGAAAAAAAACAAACAAAAACAAAGCAAAACAAAATACAGAAGGAACTTGCATAAAGAGGAGAAGGACTAAGCCAAAGGGAAAGGAAGAATGAGTTTATTTAAGAACAGGCTACGGTGCTTGAATGGATAGAGATGGAGGTGATGACAATGAGGAAAACACATTCCAGGCGTCTCACCACCTCAGAGCCCGTAACACTGACAATCAACAAACTCATGCTGAAAACCAAAATCCCACCGTTGTCATCACTGCTTGGGTGTTTTCCCACTCCCAGCACATGTTGGTACAACCTTGGGCTGCAGAGAGCAAGGCTGAGGCTGCAGGACATCCCCGGCACTGCTGGGAAATGCATTTCTTCTTTCTGCTGTGAGTTCATTTCTCATTCATTCCTACTTGCACGGCATTACACCCCATTCCTCTAATGATTACACAGTCCTTACTCAAACAAAAAGGCAAACTGTTAAGTATTCCATCCCTGCACAGGGAAAAAAAAGAGGACGAAGTTGATATGACCAAATATTGTTCCTTCCCTGGTGCACATACTCTTCTGATAGTTGATACTGCCTTCCCTTTGCCTCATTTTTTATTTTCCTCAGAGCATGATACAGAAACTTCCTCCTTCACTGGGTTTTGAAGACAGAAACTCATCAGGAGCAGCCTCCGAGTCAGACCCCTTTTTTCAGCTCATGGCAGGTTTCCATGAGATGGAAATGTATCATATGTATTCAACACCTTCTTCTGGTGCACCCTGAGGCTCCACCTGCTCTCTCCTACCCTCAGACACTCATCTGAGATTCCTGCTTGCCCAAGGCTCTCTACAGCCAAAGGCAAACACCCCAGCAGGTGTTCCTGATCTCAGTAACCACTCTTCCCAGTGATTACAAGGAAGACCAGTGTGAAAAATACTAACGTAGGTGTCTCTTTGGGTGAAGTGAAGCCAGGAAGCAGCACCTAAACTGAATATCACACTCCATGCAGAAGTTAGGTATTGCTCCCTCCCAATCCGAATGGCTGGTGCTCACCTAAACTGGATGAGCCTTTCTTTGAAACTATACAATTAAAAAATCACCTGCTAGGTCTGGTCTGTTTCAGCATTAACCATCACTTGTTACTCCATCACTACTTACACGAGTATCTTGATCTTGTCTTCTTTTTTGCTATTGGACTGATATTTTCATAACAATTTCCACAGTGATTTCTTCTGTCCATGAAAATAATTCTGTCGCGTTTTTCTGATGGAATTTTTGAGAGACAGTCAGCTCAGGCTAGGAGAAAACAAGCAGAAAAGAGATGATCTCCTTCACAGTGAGACAGAGCCCCCACCACTCCTGGTTAACTGAAGGTGATCTCTTACTCTTTGGTCTCTCTAAAATTTTTTTTCCTCTATTTTTGAATTAATGAATTGTGTACAAGTCTGAGCAATGGAGCTGGAACCTGGGAGGCTAAAATATGAGAGAAAAGTCTCATATAAGCTTTTCTATTGAATTCTGTGATAATTGCATTCAGCATCATTCACCACAACCAGGGAATATTCCATAATTTATCACTTTAATCTATTTCTTTGTTGACAGTTTTTGCTAAAAGGAGAAAAAATATCTGTGAATTATCTATTTGACTGGCTTGAATAGGAATACTTCCAGTTAACTCCATAGGGTTCAGTTCTCTAACACCCTGTGGGGAATCTGGTGCTATTTATCTCTCATGGAAGAATGTATAAATGCAATGGACTAAAAAATACCTCAACACATCTGTGGTCTTGCAAAACAGCACAAGTTTTTGACTGCCATATAGTCAAACAACAATATCAGCAAAGGAACAATCCTTTATGTAGTTGGCAATATTTATATCTGATTTTTTTAAAATTTATGCCATACTTTGAGGAGCCAAGCAAAAATTTCACTTTTTTTGAGGTGAAAATTGGGATGGGAGTAATCACATAACCTTAGCTGGCCTCACAAGGGAAACTATCTTCTCTCTATTTAGTGCTTGTGAGAACTTGCCTTATTTGATTGTATTGCGCTAATTGAGGAAACCTAATTTAAGAAAGCTGCTCTGTAAAATCCTGCTACTTTCTTTTAACTTCAAGGTGTTGGTGTTTCTCCTAAGAATGAAGCAGGCACATAAATTTATGCTGTTGTAATTTTATAACGGATGTCTCTGGCAGATGGCACATTTTAACAAGGTTGAAAAATCCCTACAGGCTCAAAAGAAGAACTGAGAGCATAACAAACATTTCATAAGGAAGCTAAATTCAGTATATTTAAAAACAAAGGAAGACTTTTTCCAGTGGCCAACATATATACTGAATGTTTTTATTCTTAGAGGTTTTTAAAACAAAACAAATCCCAATCATTTAAATGCGCTTAAAAATCTTTTTGCTCTCCTCTAGGTTGTTTTTCATGAATGTTTTTACCTCTGGTTTCCACTATAGACATGCTTGAAGAGTTCTGTACAGAATTACTAAAAATGAATGTGTTTATATTGCCTAAGGGATGTAACAGAAAAAAATCACCCCTTCCCTAATTCCCATCAGGACAGACTCATCCTTGCTGCAACTTCTTATATGACTAGAGACCAACTTTGAATAAAACGAAGCTGAACCAATGGAGGTCTTTTGCAGAGGAGCGAATCCAGAGTAATTTAAGAAATTGTAGCAGATGTACTTGGGTTTAAGACAGTATAATTGAAATGACAATTCAGAAAAGTGTTTAAGCACAGACATAACTCCATCTCTGTTCATGCTTAGCTTTAAACATGCATTAAAATCCAATCACTTAAATACATGCTTAAATATTTCCCAACAGGATTCTTTCTTGAATCACAGCCTAGACTCTGGAGCAATGTTCGCGTTTTATGATGTGCAGTATATTTAAGTAATGTCACACTTCACAAGCATTCAGAATGGAAAACTTAAACTGGTTAGTGATGTTTTAGAACACCCTTCCTGTTTATTATGCAGATTTGGCTTGTGTCTCCGTGTTTAAGACCATTTTAACTTTTCTACTAAAAATATAATTCAAGTCCCTTATTTTTTTCCCAGACAGCTTCAGTTACTTCACCACTGTGTTTTGAACTCTTACGTCATTAGGTCTGGACAGCCCCATGAACGATGGTGAGGAAATGCAGGGCCTATAAAAAGAGATGGGGAGAGATAACTTTATGATTGGACAAGGAGTAATGGTTTTCAACTGAAAGAGGGCAGATTTAGATTAGATATAAGGAAGAAGATTTTTACAGTGAGGGCGGTAAAACTCTAGAACTGGTTGCACAGGGACATGGTGGATGCTCTATTCCTGCAAACGTTCAAGGTCAGGTTGGATGGGGCTCTGAACAGCTTGATGTAGTTGAAGATGTTCTTGCTCATGGCAAGGGGGTGGATTAGACAACACTTAAAGGTCCCTTCCAACCCAAACGATGCTGCATGGCAAACAACGTACACGGAATTTCAAAGCTCTCTTGGAATACCTTTTCAAGTCCGAAGTGTTTTCTATTGAGATTAGACACTTTTGTTCCACATCCAAGCATTTACAAAGCTCTCTTGAAACACACACTATGTCAATTTGTTTCTTCTCAGACTCTGAATGACAAGACTTGTGATACTTTTAAAATTCAGATCTTGCCTACACATCAATCTTCACAAAAACTCTTTTGAGACTAAGCTCTTTAAGAAGATCAGCCATTACAGGGAAGAGAATGTGGAAGAATAATCTATACACTGTGTACTGTCTAGAGTGATTAAGGCTTTGGATATTATTTTGAAGTAAATAAGCCATAATAATTATCAAAACACTTCTCAGTATTTCTCAATAATAAGATGCCCCTATATCAGCTATTTGGAGCGTCTCCTTTTTTCTCCAGTGCCCAAAGAGAGAGCAGAGGTGATGATTTGGAACTAGATTCCTCTTTCCTTGACTGAAGATAGGGGAGATAACTCCCAACCACCCCTGATGTTATCTTTGCCATGTACTGATCTGTTACTGCAGTAGAGGCATCTCCTTTTCCAGGCACTTCCAGATGCCCTGAGACCGCAAGCCGAGCAAGTGTGATGTGAAGTCAGGCTTCATTATGGCATATATGCAAGGGAGTTTGGGGGATTTGCATTGAGAGTCCCTCTTTTTTTTTTTTTCTAAATCCTCACTGATCGGAAAATAATTTGTTCAAAGCATTCTCAGCTAAAGAACTTCTACGTGAGAGTACATGCTTTTCCCCCTCGGGTAATGCTTGTTTGACAAAAACTGAAAAAAACCAATTGACTCTGCTTTTCAGCAAACACTTGTTTTTAGGCAAACAAACAAACCAAAAACCCAAACCCCATTTCAATTGTTAGACATCTGAAATTTTAACCAATCCGAGATTAGTTAAAAAGTTAAAAATTCCAGCTACCTGAAACTGGAAACCATCCTGAAACTAGAAACCATAAAAGAGTTAAGGCTTCCCTTGAAAAACCTAACCAAAATATGAATTTTCTGATGGAAAATAACTTGTTTTTTCTCACTGACTCTGATAGTCTGAGCTGTTATTTTTAAGTGCAGCTTCTTGAAATACTGTGCAGTTTTATTCTGAATGAGACTTGCTGTGGGCGTGCAGCTGATTTTGTGGAAACACATCTACTGTGTTCACCTACACGTGTTTAGAGATGAGTTGCGTAAGAAAAGAAAGTGGGCTGGTATTTCTTCATGCTTCAGGCTCTTCTGCATCCTCACATTTCTGGACTGATGGCACTGCTGGTCTGCTGGTGCCACTACCACAACACTGCAGCTGAATACTCTTGGCTATTTTTGCAAATTAGATTTTTGTTTAGCTTAACGTCAGAGAAGAGAATTTCTTCCTTCCTCCGCATTTGAATCTCTTCAGAAAACATATATTATAGTCTTTGAGCTATAAAGAACCTATGCTAATGTATCTCTAATCCTGACAGATTTTTTGGACAATATTTAGTAAAATATATTTACTGCCAAATGGCTTTTCAAAGGTAATGATCTGTGTTAAAAATGGTATTTCATGGTAATTTGAGTTCTTTCTGAATTTAGGACACTTCACCATGCAAGAATGTAACCTCATCAGAAAGAAAACTGAATTGCTGTGAGTGCTATCCTGCTTTAGTTTCCATTTTACACCTTCTTGCCCAGTACAACTTGATCTGTTTTGCAGGAGAAACACACAGTGAAACAAAAAGTTGATTAAATCTGAGTATTTTCCAAATCCATTTTTATTAAAACTTGCAATGTGTTTTACTGGCATTATACCTGAAAGAGAACAGCTTTGGGGTTTCTTTATCTCCTCTTTAAAAAATAATGCTGGCAATCTGATCTAATAGAGTGGGAAAAGGGAAGACCGCAAGAGAGACCTGAAAGATTTGCTTGCCTCATGTGACAGCAGGCATACAGGGCTTGTACCTTGGTATTGGCAGGACATCCGTTGTCATTTCTGCTTCTCTCAAGGGCCAACCCCTCTAGTAAATGTGTGACCTTTCGTGATTTGAGCTCATCTTAAGCACACAACCACTCTAAGATGCTGTAAATTCATCTCCAAGATGAAATTCAGGTTTAGATCAAGGTAAAGCCTTGCAGAAAATATGAAAAATTATGTCCCTTCACATCTCCACCTCATCTTTGGAAAGACTTAAAGAAGAAAAAAAACATTCTTTGATCTCTTCTATGGCTACAAATCAATCAAAGTCTGAGTTTTCTGAATTAAACTTTTCAATTTATATTTACTTTTTTTGTTCCTCCTGATATATACAAGACTCTGTCAATATTTGCTGACCTGACAGAAATGCTTTGCTGAATACTGATTGAAAACTTGACTTCCAGACACTTTAGCTAAGATAGGTGCTGGTTTTTTTACACTACTTTTGAAAAAAATTCACCTGGGAGCATTGTCATATTGAACCAAGAACTCTATATTGCAATGGCAGCTTATTATTTCTAAAAATGTGTTGTAGTAAGAAAATTAATTAGGCAAGCTGAAGTGCAAGATGCAGGAGGAAAGAAATGGAGAACCTTCTTACCTTTTGAGGAAAAAGGCCGAATGTATTCATTTTCTCCGAGCTGAAGTAGTAGAGAGAGGCAGGCAGCAGCGGGGAACATCACCTGTGAGTGGACAGGCTAAAGAAACATCACTTATGGAACCTGGTGCCTGCTCATGCTGCTAACAGTGACTTCCAAACATGTTCAGGTAGTCCCATAAATCAGTGAGCCTTTGGATCATTCCAGCCTTCTGGAATAGAAGATCCAGTTCTTGCCTGCACAACTTTTTAATGTAAAGAGAACACAACAAGATGAAAAACCTGACCACGCTTGTATTACCTACTTGGCAACCACTGCTGTCAATATTAACTTCTTATCTACTTTGTCTGCTTCTGCTCCTGGAACTTTCTTTACTCATTGTCAAATTCATCTTGCATATTTTCCTCTTCCTAAGTAGTAAATCTACACACAGAGAGCACCTAAGTCCGTCTCCTGTGTCAAGTCTGTCATGGTAGCCCTGACAAGGAAGTTCAAACCCCAAATAGGCTCTTCCAGGAAGAAAGCTTTTATTTTTGTGAATGGTTTCCAATGGTTGAACAATCCCAACAGTTCAACAATTTGAAATAATTCAGTCTGGTGCCAGGTCTGGGAATGAAAACATTCCAGGACTCCTAGTGCCAAGCTGATAGGTGTTGGAATGCATAAGGGTAAGTTGGAAAGTTTCACCTGAGAGGGAGAGAACTTCATCTGTGGCTTCTGCTCCAGAAGAGTACCTGATGTTGGAGAACTGGAGAGGGCCTGTGGGGTTGTCTGCACCCCATGCAGGAGTTACACAGATTTCATTGCCAGACAATAATATCTGTATGAAACAATTGACAAAGTCCATTTGCAAACAATGAAAGAGAATCATGACTGACAAGGGAAGAGAAAAAGGTGAGAAAATGGAATTAATGAACCAGAGGAAAGAAAGCATGATATTAAATGAGATTTGCATCTCCTCCTATATATTAAAGGTTAACAGACAACTCCGTCCTTTGCAGGATATTGCAGCCGCCCTGAAGAAGGGTTCATTTTTCTTTTTTTAAGTTCTGCCAAGGGGTAGTGTATCAGCAAAGACGTTTATGGTTTGCCCATCCAGCAACATGAAAGCAAAACCCCTGAATAAAACAAACATCTTCTCTAGACCTTCAAGTCAGAGGGGAAATGACTCTCAGCCCAGGAAAAGTAATTGAATATAACAAAAAACCAGAACCTCAAATGTGTTTGGATATCTTAGCCCACTGATAGGTGAGGGTTAAGATTTTCTGCACCTTAGGAGATTTAGGAAAAATCTGAGGCTTTTTTATTCATAAGAAACCTCTACCAATCAGTTATGGGTAGAAAAAAACCACAGGATTACTGAACTGCATTAATTATTTATTCTGACAGTGTGAACAAGCAGTTGAATTGAGATAGCTTGGAAGTCTCTGTTGACTAATAGGGGAGAAATATTCCAGACTTTAAAGGCAAGGAGTGAATTGAGAGTGAGTGTTTATTAATACATGATTGAATTTACTACTCCAAGGAGAAATTTATGTTATAGCTCTTTGGTTCTTATCTACATAAAAGAATAATTTGGGAAGGCCTTAGAATTGTTAGGCAGGTTCTGAAACATAAAAACATTAATATAATAAAAAAGTTAGTGGGAAATTCCTGAAGGTGAATAGATAAGGTGTACATTGATCATAATTCCTATGCAAAGTGCAAACTAGAAAAAATAGGAAAGAAATAAGGTAGCTGGATGAAGGACTTTTTTTAATGAAGACTAAAAAAGAATTAGACAATATAAATAATTTATTATCACAGAAAACCTGAAAGACAGCAGACTTACCCTGAACTTGTTTTATTTTGTTTTAGTCTGTTGGTTTCAGCATTATGATGTCAACTAACTCTTGCTGAGAAGCAAAATCTTTGTAAAAAAAATAAATTAGAAGGCAAAATTGACATTCTGAAATTCAGAGAAATCAGAAGAAATAAAGAATGCGCTATACACAGTATGACAGTCTGAGATGGTTCCCTCAGCAGGTCATTGTAGGTTCTCTTTGTAGTCAATGGGATGACATATGCATTGTTGAGTCGCAATTCATCTGTCCTGATTTAGAAGCCCTAGTAGACTGAAATGAAAGCATTCTTCGTTCGTGGATAAAGAGTGTCTAAATAGCTCAGAGTTACATGTGTTCAGATGACCTCACTCCACATGTTTTGTAAATGCATGAAATTCCAGGGAAAAAAATTGAGTCCGTTCAATCCTAAGTAGAATCCATATGTAGCAAGGAAGCAAAAAAACCACCAATAATTTGTAGCTTGGATTCCCATTCTCTTAGAGTTTTATTCATCTTCCATCTCTGGAAACAATGGCTGTTTCCATAGCAGTTAGCAAGACTGTGCTACTGTTTATTCTTTATCCTGGAGGCCAGCTGGCATTATCTGACAACATTCATATGTTTCAATTCTCCTAGCCTTCAAAAGAGAATGTCCATATCCAAATTTCCTACTGGGAACAGTTCCTGGTCTATAATACATCCTCAACTGTGCCTGGGAACTATTTATGAGAATGTTACTTGGCCCAGATCAAACCTCTCTTCCAATCAGAAATATGGCAACCAGTTCTGGGGTGTCCATTCAAGGGCATTTCTTAATGTAATAATATAGAGGTACCCGCTGAAAATGACTGCATAGGACAGCTGTAAAAACCTGGGTTACAATAACCTGCAGCACTTTTCAGTAGAGACAGTGGCAAAAAAATACCTCCATGTGTGTTGGATTCAGCTCTGGGTTTTGTCTCCATTTTCAATAAAATACAAAAAGATAGTTGGGAGCTACAAAGGAAGGTGATAATATACTGAGAATGACTGACAGCTGATGCTGATAAAGGGGAATATGAGCTGGATAACCCGAGTATATATGAATATAGGAGATGCAATCAATGAGAAATGGGCATTAAAATGATCACTGTCAAAAAACTGAAATCAAAGCAGGCTGGAAGGACAGCAAATGACTATATGATTTATTTCTGATCTCTTTATACAAGACATGAATCAATCACAACAACACAGAGGTGCATTTATAGTTTATTTTTTAAGTCAAGAAGAGGATAAATCTGGAGTTCTACAGTATTGCACATTGGTAGATGAGCAGTGAGGAGTCCAGTCCAGCAATGGGTGTGTCCTGACATCTCACGCCCAGTGTTGGTGGGAATAGGTGGAATAAGAATGTCACCAACCATAACATAAACTAAATATCTTGATCAATCTGAAAAAATAGGCTTTCAAGGAGAGTGCCAAGGAGATTAAAATCCAGATTGGGGAACAATGGACAAGACCTGTGTTGTTACCATCGAGCTTTCCCTAATATCACTATGATTTTTAAGTCATACACTAGGATCATTGCAAAATATAAGCTTTTTTATAGAGAAATAGCATTAGAGTAAAAATTACATTTGAAAATGAAAAGAAAAAAAGGAAAAATGAGTTTTACTCTGGAACTGTAGATGTGTGTGTGTCTTGTGCAAGAATGTGATTCAGCTCCTTAAACGACTTGATTCAAGATCAGGCTTTTTTGGTTCCCATTGTATCAACAGAGGTCAAATCTGGGATTCAGCTGCTTATTGCAGGTATTTTGTGCCATTTAAGAAGCCCTGGGATATATTCTGTCTGGCCTCCAGCTGCCAAAAGAAAAGGACATAAAGAAATGTATCAAAGTATCTAAAATATTAGTGAACATCTGCATTTCCACCACTGGATTTCATCACAGTAAACAAATACTGTCAAGAGAGCTCTTCAGTTGATCAAATGCATTCCACTTTTCCACAAATGCATTCCACTTTCAGGACTCAGTACAATTTTTAAGAGTATGAATTTTCTAAGAGTATGAATCTAAGAGTCATGTTTGGGTACCTTGAATACTCCAGTCCCAGACAGCTATGGTTGGGCATCTGAATGGAGTCCCTGCTGGTTTTGTGCAACCATATGTTGTCAGGCAATAAAATGTCTCCAAACCAGGAGAGCCT
Source organism: Callaeas wilsoni (assembly GCA_013398955.1). Lineage (NCBI taxonomy): Eukaryota > Metazoa > Chordata > Aves > Passeriformes > Callaeidae > Callaeas > Callaeas wilsoni. The sequence goes on from VWPU01008398.1 coordinate 59,485, forward strand.
GATGAAAATTATTTTCCAAAGCTTCGAGAGACTATCTGAAATAATCTTGTAAATTATTCCCTTAGAACTTGGGGAGACAGGCCCCAGAGGATGGGACTAGGAAAAGATAATACTTATCTTTAAATAGCAACATAACCAGAGGGATCCAGAAACTTATAGACTGGCCAATGTAACTGTGAAAGCCACAAAGACAGAGAAGAAAGTTATTGAACAATCAGTTTGCAAACACTGGCAGGACAATAAAGTGGTAAGAAAGAGTTAACATTAATTTGTCAAGAACAGGTCACATCCAATCAATTTGACATCCTTCCCTGATGAAGAAGGAAAAAGTTGACTGTAAAGACATATAAGGTGATTTATTTTAGTGATTTTTATATTTTCATTTTCCCATAAATAATGGATGCCTGATCATTAGTCGGTCTTCATGTGCTTTTTATGTCTTGCATGTGTCAAATGCCTCTGTTTAATGTGTGGCACATTTCCCAGGAAAATGTCATATTTTTAATTGACACCCTGCAGTAATTGCCATACTTTGGCAAGAACAAAACGAGACAGTCATACCAGAATTTGTGATGGAAGTATTACTACCATGAGAAATAACTCATGTCCTTCAGGCATTCCCCCTCCTTGAATCACAGTTCTACACCTGTGTCTATCATGGGTAATATTTCCCAATTAATCACTGATGCAGTCAGTCATTGATATTATCAACCTGATTTCCCCAACATCTACACTGCTATTCAGAATGCCATAATCATTAAACTACACTGATGCCAAAGAGGTACAGAAGATAACACAAAATTTCTTGATTAAAAAAACCACAACATTCAAAAGCCCCATTTAGAGCAAAAATAACTGTTCAGTAAAGTGACTAATGAAGAACCAAAATCCTTAGAATTTAGTATAAAAGTTATTGACTAGAATTTGTGAAAGCCCAAAGCCTCACTCTTAGTGCTTTTCTGTTAAAGGCATTATAAGATAAATGTCTACAGTGTTCAATGTTTTTTCCCACCTCAGAATTATCATGGTGGACTTTTCAGTATGGGATTCTAATCATATTTTATTACATGAAACCTGCAGCAAATTATATGTTGGCTTGCAGTAAATTTTCAAGAAGATAAAAAGGTGCTTAAATACTAAATTAGCTTGGTGCACTCATCATTCTCTGCATATAGACTGTCAGTGCTTCTTCAGCAGTTTTAGTTTAAAGAAATTCTCAAGAAAATTGTTAAGGTGACATTTGTGAAGTTCAATGTAATAAAATTTCCAAAGTTTCTAAGGGAAAGCTGTCAAATGTCAATACATCTATACATGCATCCATAGTGGGATTTTGAAAATTGTCTTTGAGGTAGAAGGAGAAATTACTTAGATGTCTATCAGTCAGTTTAGATATCTACATACATTTTTAATTGCCTCTTTAATGTTAGGAGTGACTAAAATGTCATCTCACCTACAGTTATCAGTCTGAAAATTAAACTTCTAGACTCTCTCAACAGTTGCTGATTGTGAAGTGAGTGTCCCCAGAGAATAATCCATCCCACCTATTTTAAGATCCAATTAATCATTTCTTTGTCTAAAGAGGAAGCTCAGGTGCCTTTGAAGACTAAACAACAAATATCAGGACATACCATGTTCAGCCTTGCAGAGAAATCAGCTGCGAGTATGAACTGAGGGACCATGGGGCTGGTTCCTTCCTGTTTTACTTAATTATGGACTGAAAAATGAACATGAACAAGCTGAGCATGTCAGATTTTGGAGTAGCACTGTGTGTACTAAAGTACCTAGAATTCATGTGGAAGGATTTACTGAGGCTGTTCTTTACAGAGAAATGTCTAGGTTCTTCTCACAGTTCTATAAAGATTTCTTTGAAGTTGTTCTCAGTTTCTGAAGTCTACCAACTTACAGTCAAGCACCTAGGGATTTTCTATAGAAGTTCTTCATGCATTTGTAAAATTCAGGTTCAAGTTGGAACATCTCAAGTTTGAAAAACTTGCATCCAACTCTCCATCCTTTTCTTGCCAGAAAAAGACAAGACAAAAAAGGGAATGGCTTTGACATAAAATGTTCAATTTGGCCAGAGTCCCTTTCTTAGAGTCTTGGGGAAAAATACAGTAAAGGAAATTAAAAAAACCCTACATTAAGAAATGATGAAAAGTATCTCCTTCCTGTCAGAAGATCAATGGAAAGAGTGCCTACTCTTGCTTAGATCCTGTTCCAGACTTAATTCCCTGTCTACCTGAGAGAACAGCAGCCCACTTGGTTTACAGTCCAGCAGTCTCTGCATCACCATGCAGCAGGAGCACTCTGGGGGAGGCAGTGCCTGTCCAGGCACTGTTCTGTCCTGGCAATATTCGTTAAATCACTGATTGATTTGAGATGTCACTGGATTTAGTCCCAGATGAGTGACATAATCCTCAAATGAGACCTTCTCTGCTCTCTCACTTTGTCTCATCTGACTTGGTTTAGGCATTTAAAGGCACTTTCAAAGCCAACTCCTGAGAACAGGAAAGGAAAGAATTATGTGTTTCTACAAAAAAAAAAAAATTACTTGGCACATTTGTACTCTGTAAATTTATTCCAAACCAAAACCAAATTTTATGGTGCAAGACAGCAACTTGTACCAGCAATAGTGTGGCCAGCAGGACCAGAGCAGTGACTGTCCCCTGTGCTGGGCACTGCTGAGGCCACACCTCAAATCCTGGGTTCAGTTTTGGGCTCCTCATATCAAGAAGGACATTGAGGGGCTGGAGTGATTCCAGAAAAGGGAACAGAGCTGGGGAAAGGTCTGGAGCACAAGTGTGATGAGGAGCAGCTGAGGAAGCTGGGGAGTCTCAGCCTGGAGAAAAGGAGGCTCGGGGGGACCTTCTCAATCTCTGCAACTCCGTGACAGGACGGGGCAGCCAGGTGGGGGTCGGCAAGAGAAAACAGCTTCAAGTTTCACCAGGGGAAGTTTAGGTTGAATATCAGGAAAAACTTCTTTACTGAAAGGATGGTCAGGAATTGGAACAGGCTGCCCAGGGAAATGATGGAGTCACGATCCCCAGATGCATTCAGAAGTGTGTAAATGCAATGTTAGAGACATGGTTTAGTGGTGGATGTTGCAGTGCTGAGTTAATGGTTAGACTTGATGATCTGAGAAGTCTTTCCCAACTAACGATTCTGTGATTCTAAAGGGAGATGCAATAGCAAAAATTCAGTCCTGAAAGAATAAAGATAAAAGAAAATCCCCAGATTTCTCACTATTCTGTATCTACTCTCAAATAAGACTAACACACTCCTTTAGTTGTAGAATACTTACTTACAAGGTTAAAGAAATTCCTTCACTTTAATATAAAAAAAGATGTAGATGGAAAGGAGACATGAAGAGCAGTGATAGAAATTGATGCATATAACCACAATAAAAACTTTTGCAGTTATATAGTTTTATTATCTGCTTCTTCGAGTCAATATTCAGGTCAAACTGTGCCTGTGCAAGTTAGAGTCTTGTCAAAGTCCTTTTTTAAGGGATGGTGTTTGTGGTGTGAATGTGTGAACAAGTTCTCTGGCTAAGAAACCTGAGAGAATAGGCTAAACAGGACCCTTGACTTAAGTATCTTCTATACCCTTATTTTTTAGTTTAGATTCTTCAACCTTGTGGTCTAAGAGCTTAAAATTTTTGCTTTTTTTGAACAAAAACTTGTGATTTCCATCAGAAGTTTGCCTTCTGTTTAAGGCAAGCTCAGGGCTACCTGGCCAGTATTAATATTTTTTGCTCTTGGAGACAAAAATAGGGGTCACAGAAGAAGTGAGATCGTTCACAGCAAGGCTGGATTGGGTTTTCTGACAAACTGCAAGAATCAAGGGGAGTCACCAAGTGCCAGGGGACACCCTTCAACTAGGGATTGGACCCTAGAGAAGAAGAAAATTACACCTGAACAAACAAATCTGCAAAAAGAAGTTGAGAAAGGTCTCTCAATCTCCTATGCTAAAAGAAAAAAAGGAGAAAAAAAGATCAGTATAGCAGAATAAGCATTTTGGGGTTTGTTCTACTTAGTTCATACCTGAGAGCTCAGAAAGCAGACAAAGAAGAGACATAGGAACCCAACCTGCCTTCATCTGGGCTGCTGACATGTTTGCCTGGACACACCACTCCCCAGTCTGCTGTTCCAGAAGTAATAAAATCTGCCATCATTGTTCTGTTAGTGACAAAGGCAAAGAAGAATTTTCTGCAGAATGGTTTGTGAGAAAATTAATCGACAACAGGCTTCTTGGCAGTTCGCAACCATAACATTTGTATGATCTGCTGATGCCACAGTTTTATTCCCTGCTAATCAGATATTGCTCTCTTTACTGTGCAAGGGCATCTCTTGTAGCTGTTGTTGGCATGCAGAAGGCAGACCTCGTAACAGTAATAATTCCACAATATCTTTCCATCTATATGGGCACATATTGTCTCAGAATACTCCACAGAGACAACCCCAGCACATCGCAGCCAAAATGTGACCATCTGCTTGATCACTTCATGATGTGGAAGTTCAGCTTTGCCAGCCACCTCTTTGGCTCCAGTACAAATCCCTACCTCACCAAAGGAGCCAGTTCCTCAGAGATAATTGTGGTCTTTATTCACACACACCTGGATTCGTCCAACCTGGCATAACGGAGTTATCAACATCTGAAGCTCTGTCTCCTCGAGCTTCCTCTGGGTCTATGGAAGGAGACAGACACCTGTAGACTTCCAGATAGACAAGTTATGTTGTCCAAGATTTGAAAGGCAAGGGTGATAATATCTGCCCTGCACATGACAAGCTGTGGGATGGTAAGCCAGGGTTAGAGGGATTCAGTGCTATCCAGGACCCTCAGTTTGTTGCTGTGAGATAAGCTGAATACACCGGAGAACGCTTACAGAAAATCTGAAATCTTACAGAAATGAGCCAGAGTCCCCTGAGGCAACAGAAGCCAGAAGGGAAATATCAGGGAAATATCTCTAAGGAATTAGGAGGTATTCCTCCAGGAAGCCCAGCTGAAGTGCCTCTACATGAACACTTCTATACCCAGCATAAGTAACAAAATGGAGAAATTGGAAGCCACCATGCTGCTAGAAAGCTGTGACCTAGTAGCCATACCTGAAACTTGGTGGGATGAATCTCATGACCAGAGCACAGCTATCGATGGCTACAGCCTGTTCAGAAGAGACAGGAGGGGAAGCAGAGATGGAGGAGATGTGGGTCAGGTGAAAAGTCAAGATAAGCCCCTGAAGTTTAGGAGAATAAACTTCCAGCTCTGCAAGGAGCTAGTCCATACAACCCACAGGATACTGTCCTTAAGGACTAGGGAGCAGAACAGAGCTAGAGGATCTTTAAGGATATCTTCCACAGAGCACAAGACCTGGCAATCCCCAGAAGCAAGAAATTGGGAAAGGAAGGCAAGAGACCAGCATGGCTGAGTAGGGTCAAACTAAAAGACAAAAAGAAAATGTACAGGCAGTTGAAGCAGGGACAAGTATCCTGGAGAGATTATAGGACACACTTGGTTGTGTAAGGATGGGGTGAGGATGACCAAGGGATGCCTGGAGCTGAACTTGGCTAGTGACACAAGAGTAACAAGAAGGGCTTCTGCAGGCATGTTGGCCAGAAAAAGAAGATCAAAAAAGGCATAACCTCCTGATAAAAAGAGCCGGCAAACTGGTAACACCAGGAAAGGAGAAGGCCGAGGTACTCAGCAACATTTCTGCCTGAGAAAACAGCACAGGACTACAGAGATCTGGTGCTAGAGCAGCAGAACTCCATGTCCATGGCTGTGTGAAGTTTCATCTTCCCATTTAAAACGAAAAGATACTTATTATTAGCATTTCATACGAAATAACAACATTAAATCTAAAAAGAGGTTACAAACATGCAGATTGTGTAGCAATTTTTTAGTGGGAACATTTTACAGGAACATTTTTTGTTTTCATTACTGCTTTCCTTGAAAAATACAGTTCAGAATCATAGAATCGTTGGTTTGGGTTGGAAGGGACCTTAAAGATCACCTGGTTCCAACTCCCTGCCATGGGCAGGGGCACCTTCCATTCTCCACACTGGGGATATTTTACAGACCACAAATAAAACTGTTGTAAGAAAAGGAATTTTAATATTCCTTGCAGAAACATTTTTATATTTTCCCAGAGGGTTCTGGTTTGTATTTAGCAATCTTTTAAGCTTGTACTGTGCAGTTGTAGCCTTATGAATGAAAACACCATTCTAACAACCATTTATCAGGTTGAGAGATATAGACTGAAAAGGTACAAATTTCTGGCTCAGTCTTATAATGATAACTCATGACAATATCTAAAATCATTTTCAGTTCTTTAAAACTGAAGGGAAAGAGCAATTTGCTATGTCATCACTGGGATGAATGGGCAACATTCTCAGAAGCAATCAACTAAAATAAACTGATATATAGATTCCTGTAGGAGGCAAGCAATCTTAAAATCTCTTTCTAAAACAAAGCATAACTTTGCATTCTGTCCCACACTTAAATTGCAGTGATTTACAAATATAGTTCGTTTTATATTTATTGTTATTTGCCTTTCTGAGTAAATTCAAGGTACTGAGAGCACATCGTGAAGTGTTTCTCACAAAGCTTTGCTGATATAAAAGTAATAAAACGAAGCATTCCATAATATCAGTGATTCATTGGGAACACTCAGCACCTTGCTTCTGGTGTAGATTATAATTTTCTTTCTTTTGAGCTTCACAAGCAAAACCTTTTGGTAACCGACATACGAGCCTGCTTCTTTCTAGATTTTTTACATCTCTCAGTTATATGTACCAGGCTACTAAATGAGATCTGTGGTCTGGGTTTGGGTTATCTCTGCCTTACCCCCATTGCAATGACTGACAATGCAACATTTTAAAGTGTATCAAAAGCACTAAAAACGAAGGGTTTAAAGTAGTTTGGTCCAGTAGTTTCCTCATTTCTCTTTTTTTCTTTCAGAGCATTTGGCTTCTTATAAGGGGTAATCAGACTTTTTAGAGAGGAAGAATAGCTGAAGCAGTGTGCCAGGTGGAAAGAGAGGCAGAGATCATCTCCCCAGTTCCTATCACCATGCTGGTTTTATTGGTCAGAGAAATTAATGCATGCACACAGTAAAGACAAGTGGGAATGATGGGCTCAAAACAGCTGAGGGTGTGGTCCTAAAGCAGTAGAGACACACCATTGTGTCAGTCACCCTATAAAGCAAAGCAGCCCCTGGCCCTCCCACCAGCTGAAGGTGCTTTCAACCAGTGAAGCTGTTGCTCTGAAAATGTGATAAACTGAATTAGCACACTGTTCTTTCTGTCATGTCCACAAAGGGATTGTTTATAGACCACCCAAGTTTATAGATATAAACATGAAAGCTGGGTACCTCAACGGAACTCAGAAATTCAACATCAATGTGATTTTTTGCACATGCAGTGGCAGAACAGCATCACCCTTTGGACACAGCCTTTTTACTAGAAAACAGAACAGAGCCAAGGATGTGACTGTCTATACAATATAAAATTTTTTGCATGCTTCCTGGCATGCTTTTGCTCTGTCTGTGGCACTTTCCCAAATAATTCCCAGGTGCAAATTAAGGTTTGTGCATGGCCACTCTGTTCTAAAGGCTAAAGGAGTAACATACCATAATTTACATGCTTAGATTGCACCAGCTGGCCTCTGTGACAGAAAATTAACCCTAGAAATAATTAATTCATTAGAATGGATGCAGATTAGGAATCTCCAGTGACCTCCATAGGGACGTATGCACAACAAAAGATTCATCAGAGAAAGCATTACTTCTCCAGGCTCCTTGATGTGCTAGGAAAACACATGTTCAAACTAATTTCATGTTCAAAATTTTTCCCATCTGAAAATATGGATATTCAAAATAATAATGGGAAAGGGAGGGCAGCCAGCTGACTCACTGCTCCTAGTATTCTAAGCAAAAATAACTCTCCCCGAAACAGAAGGTTGTCTCATATATTGTTCCAAGACTATAGTTTAGCCTTAAATTTTCAGGCTGAATTTAGCCAGAATAACAACTAAGTGAAAAGCTTAATGATCCTCTCCCTGGGATGGACTGCTAAAGGTCAGGTTTCAGATACATTAATGAGCTGCTAAAGGCTTCTAATTGGAAGAGGCTTCTTTTAAGTCCTGCTCAAGCCAACCCACTCATGTTTTTGATGGTAACACTGGGCATATCAGATGGCTGTGGGAGTTTTGCCATGAAACAAAAGTTCCTCTTGTGCTTTATTTACAACCATTTCAGCAGAGTTTATGAGAAGCAGATTGAAGGTGAGGCCATGCCCTACGAAACTGAGAAAGAGCTTTTTGATCTAATTCCGTCTTATCATGGAGTCCTCTGGTCAGTGGTTTGAGGAGTGAATCAGAGCCATGTAGGGAAGGAGTCCTTCATTGCTGACAGCCCTGACTCTTGGAAAGGCTGAAAAACAATGCGGGAAGGACTCTAGGGCTTGCAGGAAATGCAGCAGTCATGTGCTGTCTTAAAAACTGGGAAAGCAACCTATTTTAATAAATATCTATGTGTTTGCATGGTTTACTTCTTCTGTGTCTTGGTCCAACAGCCAAGGTATGAATTCCCAAAGTAAGACATATACATATATTGATGGATTGATTGATTGATTGATTGATTGATATCAGGCTTGAAGTGTATAAATAATAATAAAAATCCTGTGCTTCATGAGAACAGTAAAGCTGGTCAATGCCACGAGCTTGCCGATGGATCCTTCTGATAGTTCAAAACTAGATTGTTTAAAGCTGGGTAGATTAAAATTAGACTTCTTTTTGCCTCGATTTCCCTGCCATAAAATTGGTGTAACACCCACAACAATCTCTCAGAGGTCATCATATTCATTCATATATGTAGTGGACAAGGGAATCGATGCATACACTGCTGTATCATGCCACGACAAAATAATCAATTTTTAATCACTGCTGTGCACAGGTGCCAAGGGTAAATGGGACCTGAGACCAGGCAGGGAAAGAGGAAAGTATTTGTATCAATTCAAAGATGGGTTTCTAAATTGTATTGCTACAATACTAAAATTAGTAAAGTCAAAAACTTAAATGCCAGATTTAAGGGCCTGAAGAGCTCCACAACTTTAATTCATGCTTTTCATGAGTTTGGATTTTAATGCAGTCAGCCCCATGAATATAAAGGAAGATAAAAGCATTCAGACTGACTCAGGCCAAAGGGTTTATCTAGCTCAGCATCCCATTTCTGATAGCAACCAGTGGCAAGTGCTTTAAAAATGAGGATTTCAACAGGTCAAGCATCAAGTCATACTCTCCCAGAACACTCCCTCAGCTCCTGCTGCTTCTTGGCTCATTGACTTGTGTGTCCAAATATGTTATCTCTGACTTTAATGACCCTTTCCATGCAATTTTCCTCCAGGAATGTATGCAAGTCCTTTTAACTTCCTGAATGGTCCATATCAGTGCTACAGGGGTTTGAACCAATTTGGTACAAGTGTAGCTGCGAGCTGTGAAGCAGCAGGCAGAGCATCAATATGTTTTGCAGTTGTCATTTCTCAATAAAAATGCATAAAGAAATTTAAGGAGAATGATTTTATTCCAGTCATCAGATAAGTCATTTCTTCTCTCTTTGGTTCATTTTGCTTTTAACCCCTTGTCTAGTGAGAGGAAACACTTAGGTCCAAGGAAAGGGTTTTGGCCATGCAGAGGTGTGCTGAGCACCTTTATAACCATTTGGTAGCTTGTCTGAATGAATTCCTGCATCTACAGCATTCCCTGTCACAGCTGAGTGATAAATATGTAACTTACATATCCTGTGCTGGCAACCTGGCTAAATTTATAGGGACACGCTGGGAATATGGGAGAGGGACTCGCTGGGAATATGGGAGGGGGACCCACTGGGAATATGGGAGAGGGACCCACTGGGAATATGGGAGAGGGACACGCTGGGAATATGGGAGAGGGCTGCTGCTCTGCTGGAGCACTGCTGTGTGAGCAGCACTGTTTGTGTTTCACAGAGCAGGGCAGCAGCCGCGTCGCTGCATCGGCTGCTTGGCTGCTGCCTGTGACCCGGAGCAGCTGGATGTGAGGATGCTTCCCAGCCTGAGCAGTCCCACTGGTGGGACACCCTGAGCCAGAGCCCTGGTGCTGCAGTGATCCGAATGCTGTCCCAGGCTTGGCAAGGGCAGTGGAGCAGCCTTCCTCCACGTTCCTGTGCAGTGCAGAAACGGGGCTTTTTGAGAGGGGAAAGGGAGATTTAATACCTATTTTTCAAATTGCTGAGTCAGTCCCCGTATTTCTTTCACTCCCAGCAAACAGAAGCAAAAGGCCAATGTTGCCTCCTGCTCTGCCTTCCCATCCCTTTTCTGAAGTAAACAAATGTCAGCAAATTCTGCACTAACATCACTGTTAAAAATATCACCCTGTCAGCAGACAGGTTCATTCCCTTTGCTCTGAAGCTCTCTCTTCATTGCAGTAAAGGTGTGCTGTTACATCAAGATATGCAGTCTAGGCGGAAATCTCAGTGGCCAGGGGAGGAACAGAGGTGTGCTCTACACCACAGTGTCACCAGCTGGAGTAATTTTCAAATAGGAATTAATAGTGTATGAATTTGACAGGATTTGACCTGGTAACTATCAAGGTAGAGGCTAGCCCTGCTTTACTCAGCTGGAACTTGTCCCTAGGGCAGCAATTCAGAATTAGTTACTTCAGCCAAGATGCAGCACTCACTCCCTTTGGCATGTTTCAAACCAAGTTAACTCCAGCACCAGCTCTACAGTCACAGTGAAAAGTTGGTGCCCCATTAGAGTTTGGGGATATACGAAAAATATTCATGATCAGAGAGACTATATCCCTTTTAAAGGGAGATAAATCCCCACAAAGCTTTTCCCAGGTGATTTTCCATCTGTTCAGGAAAGGGGCATTGGTTGTTAAAATGAATAATTTCACTGGGAAAAGTGAAGAATGAACTTTTTATGCTCATTGCTTGTTATGTCTGGAATCCTGCAGTTCAGAAATTTCAGATTGTGCAGACAAATAGATCTTGTTACTGAAAGGTAAAAGTTTTCTCCTTTCACAAGTAGGTCCCACCACTGATAACATTATACACTTGCCTCATGGACAAAACTCTTGAAATGTGTCCCTCTCATTTCAAACAGTCCTTCACTCTTTTCATTTTCTCAAACTTACAAATGCACTGTTCATTTTTTTTTGGACATGTATTCTTTCACATCTCCTATTTACTTTACTATTTAACAATTTTTTTGCATTTCTCTGAAGAATCCACAATTGCTCTCTCTTTGTCAGAAAGCAGCAAATGACCAAACGTATTGTTTCTATAATGATTCAAGTACAGATTATTTTTGCTGAATACCAGAATCTACACTTGATTGAAACATTTTCCTTTCCTGAGTCTCACTAGTACCTTAGTCTTTCAGATGTTACTGGATTACCAAATCCAGGTGATAAAAGTGTTCTGATCAGTGCCACAAATCCATCCTCTGCTTTTAGCATAAATGAGTATATAATAAACTCATTTAAGACTTGATCTAAATTAATGATCTTGTCTTCTATATGTTGCTTAAACTCTCATCAATAAATAGCAGTATCCATATGTGCAGTTCTTGCTTACAACGTTCATTAAAAGGCTTAAATGAGAAACAGTGAAAAGCATTTTAATTCACTGCTAAGCACAGCAGAAATCTAAGCAGGATTCCAACTTTATGAACAATTTGCAAGCCATATACATTAGCTCAAACGTAAATCTCCCTTAATGAGGTGTGCAGCCCGATTATTAATCACATCCATTGAAACATTCCCCATGTTCAGCTCTACTTCAATGCAGGGGGGTGCTATTTAATATTTCTGTTCCATCGAACAAGAAGAAGAGTTTCAAGGCATGAAAAATTGTAAAATTCAACCTTAAAATGGACCTTGCAAACCTTGAATACAAAGAGCTGCCATTGCAGTTCAGCTAGAAACATGTTTCTGTCTGGACTGACAGGTCTTTGGTTCATCTCCAGGGCTCATCCCGGGCCTCTACCCAGGGATGCTTATGGGAAAGCTCTGGAAAGGTCCTTTCAATATGAAAGATCCAAAACTGGATAAGACTCAAAATCAGAGATGCCAAATTCTTGTTAGCATTAATTATCCTTAATTTAAATCAAGATTAAGGTCCCACTATGGTGGTCTCTGCGTAAACAGGGATAAGAGTGTTTGCCTTGAGAGTCTGCAAAATGAGAGACAGAAAATGATGAAAGATCAAGGATGTGCCAAAGGGCTGTGATGTGTAAGTAAAAGATCTCCATGTGATTTAGCTCAGTTCCCATAGTTGCTTGCTTATGTTTGGGCTTCTGTGTATAGTCTGGGACATTTATACTGAAGTGGATTGGAAAAAGTAGAGTGAGGGGCCTGTCAAGGTCTGTGGAATGAATTAACTCAAGGGGGAGCACACCAGAAGCGAGACCAAAAGGTCATGTGAACCACCACTTTTAATCTGTGTTTCCAACAGATTGGTGTTAATCTAATTTATAGGTTGGTGTTTCTTAGGATATTGGAAGGCAAGGGAGGAACTAGAGCTGTGACTGCTACATCATTACACCATTTTCTTCTTGTACAGGCATCTACAGCTGCAGCTGTGGTTGAGAAGTTGGCAGAATTTCATGGGAGCAGTGTTAAGCTGATACTGAGCTTTTCCGAAATGCAATCATACAGCCAGCTCCAGACAGAATCAAATGTTTGCCTCTCTCCTCACTCCTCTTCAGCCTCAAACAATCATGGGGTTGCTGTCTGCCAGAACTCCACTGAAATGCCTGTGAGGAGACCAATTCTTTTATATTTTAGTCTCATTGGAAATTCCCAGAATTATTTAAAAGGCATTCAGAAGTGCTTGTGCAAGCAGAAATAAATGCGATTACTCAAAATACGCATGAAGGAATAGTCTGTATATTTAACGGGAGTGCCCCATGATGCGCTGCTACTTTTTAAATGAGGTTCATATTGTAATGGGGTACACCAAAATTTGGGAGATGGAAGTCATTGACGTGTTCAGGCCTATGGCAAAGTGGCCATAGTCTGACAGAAATATTTTTAAGGAAATCAAAATATCTATTCAATATAACTGCCTTCGTTGATGATATTTGTGACAGTCTTAAGTGCATTTTCTGTGTTTATCAGAAGTGCTAAAATCTAGCAATAATGAAATCTCTTGTGCAGCACTGGAGATTTCCCTGAGTTCCCTGTCACTAAAGATGATGGCTCAGCTGGCTGAGGTTTCATTGCAGTTGGTTAAATATTCTTTCTACAAAGCCCAGCTTTGTAAATTAGACAATTTATTATGATAGGGATCTGTTACTTAGAAGAAGAATTCTACCCTGAATACTTTTCAAGACAGAAAGGCACAGCAGGGTGTAAAACCCCTGTGTCAGCATTTCTACATAATCTGGTTAGAGAGGAAATTGTGCAGGTAGTGACCTCACAGAAGAATGGACCTAGAAAGGATTTAATTTCTCCATTTAAATGCTTTTAAATATCATAAAATGTCATGTACCAAATGAAATAAAGATGTCTAGGTTTATTGAAAACAAAATTTCTGCAGGAGATTCAGCAGGAGATCTTGACTGCACTTCATTTTTTGCTTTAATTGCTGTAAGCTCTGTGACATTCAGAAGATATAAATACTGTAACACCACCGAAAATTCCTATGGCTCAAGGACACTCCTCCCTTTGGACAATGCTGCTCATCAGTGCATCACTTCCACAGTTAGACCCTCTATCCCCAAAGTCTGAACCATCCCAGGCATCTTACTGGCAGGATGAGGTCTGACTTCACCTCTGGTACTGAGATCTGGAGAAAGGGTGAACCAATAACCATGGTGAGAGTGGTTTAGCCCCTCAGCTGCCTCATCAGACCCTCCCAGTTACCACTAAAGCTGCACAACAGCCGAGGCAAAACTAAGTAAAGAAGAAATGGTCAGCAACTCAACTATGTGAACAATTACAATCACTTTACAAGTACCTAGAGAGATGTAAAATTAAGACAATTTTTTTTCCTACCTACATTTTATATTAGTTTTAAAAAATGTACTCTATCTTCTGCTTAATCAAGCTGGGAATTACTTCACTCAGTGTTGTGGTGAGGGTCCACTTCTTAGCTGGATGTGCTGAGATTTACCTTTATGGAATGGGATCTAGATTAAGGTACACATTTCCTACTGCTACCTAAAGTATGACCAAGCTTCAAATTTTCTTTTCCTTCTGCATCAAAATCCCTAAGGATTTACCGACTCTTCATAAAGAAGTAGTTTAATAATTTTTTCTATTGCTTCTTCCCTCCCTGAGATGCAGTGAGTCCTTGGTGACTGTGATTAATTTGCTTAATCTCTGTGCTTCAGTTTTTAAATGTAAGTGGGGATACCAATATTAATGATAATAATATTAGTGATTTAGCAGAAGAACGAATGCATCCTACACTGCAGTGGGTTGAGATGCAAAGTTGTTCCTCTGTAAAAAAAGTGATGACGTGAACCTAAACTCTCCAAAATAGGGTGTATTTTCAAATCAATAAACCTGGGTAAGAGAGTCCAAAATGCCAGCAGCTTGGTCTAGTGGAAGGTGTCCGTGCCCATGGCATGGAGTTGGAATTAAATGGTCTTCAATGTCCCTTTCAACCCAAGCCATTCTATGATTCCATGATTCTGTGCTTCGATACGCTCCTAATGATCATGGCCCCTGCTATTATGGGATATTTATTAGATAAAACTAGACAAGTTTTTCTAGGACATGAATTGCCTATCCCCAGCAGGGGAAAAAAAAAAAAAGAAAAAGGTATTCTCCTCCTAGATAAAATAATGTAAACTTTATTTCCATTAGACTCACAGCAAAGAATTGTAATGTGAAAATATACTTCCTGCCCACCACTATGATTTAAAAGAAAGCTGTCTCTTCATCCTCTGTATAAATGACAAGTTATATGTGTGCATGTTAATAAAAACTGAATATAATACTTGCGTTTCTCAGTGCAGAAATGCTGAGTAATCTGTGCTATGGCACTTCTAAGACTTTTTTTTGTTTGCTTGAAATATAATGTAGACACCAAGGTTATCACCACATTGACTGCAATCACCTATTGCAGCAAATAATCTTCTTTATGTCTTGATGCAGAAGAAGTGCAGAGTCATCCTGATCTTCCTTCCTAGAAAGTTTACAAAAGCTGGCAGCAAACAGCAGCTCTTCTTCCAGCAGAGCCTCATGGCTTCAGACTGGGGTGTCAGTGGGTATTAGACGAAGTGATACATAAAGATCAGATTCTAAGGGGACACATTTCAGTTAAGAAAGCACCGAAGACAAATTGTTTTACATGCTTAAAAAATGCAAAGCATCTCAAGACAGATTTAGGTATGGTGGTACAAAAGTAAGAGACCTCAGGAATCTGAACAGAATCTGCCTCCTAGCACTAACAGGATGTACCCAGCATCTACATTAACATTTATTAATCTAACCTTTAGACTTGCAATGAAGAATACTTTACGACTTCCTTAGATAGTGTGTTCCAGAGTTTAATGAAGCTTAAAGAAAGAAAGGTTTGTTTTTTCTGATATCTAATCTAAATTGTTTTTGGGATTTTTTGCAAATGAAACCAATGATTTCTTCTCCTTTTCCAAACAGAAATGAGAAAGACTTGATTGCTGTCCTTATTATACTTTTTTTGTATTGAATGTTGTTGAGTCCTCAATGGCATTCCAGTCTATGAGGGGAAAAAGTCCAACTCACTCAGTTTCTCTTTGATTTTCAGGCCACTGTTTGCTGGTTTTATTCTCCACGGCATTCGGCCTATTTTTTCCAATTTTTTTTTAAATGTCATCCACAGTATAGGTCTAGAACTAGGTGATTTTGAAGGTCCCTTCCAACTCAAATCTTTCTATGATTCAATAAAAAAATCATGCCGCATTTCAAAACAGTGCTCCAGTCCTCCTTTTTGAGGATACATACTTTGCTGCTTCCTTCCATTCTTCTTGGACCATCCCATCTACATTTATCCCCTGAGATGATTTCTAATTGTTCAGAGATTGCTTTGGCTTAACTTTTAATTGATTCATTTCTCCAGGTTGATTGAATTTAACTCAATCAAGTGGTTTTTAATCTCTCATTTCACTCTTTTTGTTTCTATCCCTATCCTCTTCCAACTCATTTCAAATATCTGCTCATAATTAATATTTTGTTTTTAAATTTGAGGCAGAAGATGTATTATTTATTTCCATCTTCTCTGCAGCCTCCCTTACTTGCTCTCCTACCCGGACAAATAATGGAAGAAAAATTTCTTGTCTCCTTTCCTTTAAAGCAGTCATAGGCCATAGCCTGTCCAGCAAATAAAAAATTGCTGTACTTCATTCATGTCATGTTAGTACCAGAGAAACTTGGCAGTTTTGACCCAGAGCCAAAGACCCTCTGAACCTTCCCAGAACTGCTCAGTGAACTTAACTCCACTGTCAACATTGTTGCGGCATTAGGAATGAAGCTGAAGGGACAGAATTTTATAGAGTGACTATGTTGTCTGAATCTTGAGAACTGTCAGAAAACACTCAGGAAAAACAGATTTGTATCCTTGCTGGGAGAAGGGAATAGACCTGCTTATCTGGGGAGAGCAACAGAGGCTGACTGGAAAACTTGGTATCAGAGTAATGACATGGGAAAACCAGTCAGGCGAAGATTTCCTCTTGTGTCAGCAAGGGAATTACTGCACTGTATTCCCCAATACCTGTGTTTGTGTGATGGAACTGAAGTTACTTGTAAAAGGGGACTAAGAGGAAATTTTCCATTTGTGTAATAACAATCATAAGAAAATCAGTGCCAATTTTGATACTCAAAGAAGCTGCAAATACCAATACTTTTTTCCTTTAAATAGTATTTGTTCTATTTGCAAATAAAACCCTTGAGTTTAATTAGAGTATTTTAATTTTGAGCATTATGACAAGTTTGGGCACATGCATTAGTGCATACTCTTGCATAGTTCTTCACACATATGTTTGACAATAAAGCCCCTCTCTATTAATCGTGTAGCTACCCCAAGGTTAAATGCACCCAGGTACTCGTTACTGACAATGTGATATGTTAACATTCATAAATTAACAATGATATAAACATGGCAAAGGTGCAACTGTGAACATAAACTTGCAAGAGGGCCGATAAGTGAGATTTTGGAATAAGGAGAGAAAAGTCCATATTACTGGTAATTGTTGATAGAGCTGGTAGAGCATAATCCTCTCTCATTCCAGTGCTGGAGCATGTCCAGAGAAGGGCAATGGAGCTGGGGAAGGCTCTGGAGCACAAGGCTGATGAGGAGCAGCTGAGGGAGCTGCAGGGGCTCAGCCTGGAGGCTCGGGGAACCTTCTGGGTCTCTTCAACTCCCTGACAGGAGGGTGGAGCCAGGTGGGGTTTGGTCACTTCTCTCAGGTAACAAGTAAAAGACCCAGAGGAAATGGCCTCATGTTGCTCCAGGGTAGGTTTAGGTCGGATATTAGGAAAATTTTCTTTACAGAAAGGGTTGTCAATCATTGGAACAGACTGCCCAGGTAAGTGGTGGAATCACCATGCCTGAAGGCATTTAAATGATGTGCAGATGTGGCACTGAAGGCCATGGTTTAGTGGTTGCCTTGGCAGTGCTGGGTTAATGGCTGGACTCGATGATCTTAAAGGTTACTTCCAACTTAAACAGTTCTGTGATTCCTGTATCATTAAATTAAGCCATGCCAGGACATGGGCACTCGGAGTGGGGACCAGCCAGCCTGGGCCACACCCTGCAGGAGACTTGAACACTTGCTGTAAACATATAAACATTGCATTCAAGTCACTTGATTCTGCAGATTTGCTCAGCTGAAGGAGCCAAGTCTTTCTGCTTGATGGCCCAAAAATGGCAGTGTGCAAGACAGCTGTGCCTTGAGAATTTGAACAACTCATCCTAAACTTACCAGGGAATTCAAGGTCTCTCCTGAACTGAGATGCTGGTTCATAAGAGAGCAGCACTTCCACACAGGCTTTTTGCTAACTGCAAGACTTCTGTAATGCTGTGTGTTTATCTTTCACTGGGGACACCGATCTGCACTAGAGCAGGTAACATTCACACAACTTGACAGTTTCTGCTGTAATTTTCCCTGTCTAGAACGGCTGTCAGGAGTCTGCTTTGGGCAACAAAAGCAGCTGTATGAATCCAAACAATTTAAAGCTAAAGACAAACTCAACAGACCTTTCGTTGCACACACTTGATTATTTGCAAATCTCCTGTTGTCGTATTTCTGGGTTAGATACTAGAAAATTTGCTTTGTTCCTGCTTTGGTTCATGCAATTCTTCTACTACAGAGAGTGAAGGACCACAAACAGAGGCAGAAACATCTGCAATCTACT
The DNA here is from genome assembly GCA_013398955.1 of Callaeas wilsoni. Taxonomy (NCBI): domain Eukaryota; kingdom Metazoa; phylum Chordata; class Aves; order Passeriformes; family Callaeidae; genus Callaeas; species Callaeas wilsoni. The sequence goes on from VWPU01008398.1 coordinate 77,860, forward strand.
CCTACTTCTTTTTCTGCTCAGCAGTAGGTCTCCTTACATTGGCCAGAATTTTCTCAGGGCTAGATCCAAAGTGCAGAGAACTTTCCACTTTATAATCCAAATTCAAATTTGTGGTTTTAATTGTTTTAATTCTTTTAATTATTATTTGAAAACCAAATTTAATTGTTATTTGAGAGCCAAACCATTTTGGATGGGTTTTTTGAATGCTGGCTTTTCTATGTTCCCCCAAGTTGAAATTCTCTAATGGTAAAAAAAAAAAGAAAAGAATGTGCATGTGTGTATTTACTCTTTTCAACATATACATTATATCAATACGTATACATGACACATAACTTTTATTTGTTAACCTTTTCCAGTAAGGTCAGCTTCAGCTTTACCATTCTGTCACAAAATTTAATAGCTGTAGACTTCTTAGACTGTGACTGTGACAAGTAAAATGAAAGTAAGTCTGTATTAAATTTTAGTTTATTAAAAAATCATACCCCTAAAACACTTAGGAAGGAATATAACGTCAGAACCTGTCATGGAGCACTGACCACATCTGACTTTTCTGAATGGCCTCTCACGTGAGCTAAGGGAACTCCTTGGCACCAGGAGGAGCTCTGGATAACAGAAAGAGAAAGAGACACAGATATAATCGTAGAAAATAAACCCATACATTTTCTAGATAATTAATGTGGACCAATGGCTTAGCCAGTATTCTACTCTCCATCATTACCACCAGCATGTCAATTTTCATGTAGTGTGGAAACTTGTGTGCTGTTACTGAGAAGTCCCAATTTCACTCAGTAGGCAGAGAATCACAATACAAATTACTCTGATTATTGGTACTTACAGTGTAATTTTTCCTTTATCCTGTATGAAGAACCAAGGTGTCCCATTCTTGGTCACACCACTCATTTCTCAAATAATCTCTTTCATTTGTACTCTTTGGAAGAAAGTACTGTTACTTGTATTTTTAAGTATTTCAAGTTGAATCTCTTAAACCTTGAAAGATGTAGTAGGATGACACGAGGAATTTCTAGAATGAACCCCAGACTTGAACCAAACTTCATGTTCTCCTGTATTTGTGGTCCATTTGGGAACTAATTCAATGTCCATTAAAATCGATTAGTATCTTCATTTTTTTTCTGGACATGGAGAGTCTTAGAATATCAGGCCTGTTAATTTAAGCAACCACAGGTGAATCTGGTATTTAGCTTTAGACAGACACTTCATAGTTTTCCATTTGTTTAAATGGTGACAAAAAAATAACAAAATTCAGCTGATAAATTTTTTTTATTGCTGGAGGATGAAACACCAGAGGGATGATTGGACCCCCTATATTTATGCACACATATAAACTCTGTTTTCTCATTTCAGGTCATGGAACCAAAGGAGTGTTTGAACTTCTTTCAGGATGGCGTCGGACCAGAGAGAATCTGCCATTCAAGGATCGAGTAGCAGATGCCTACTCAGATGTCATGGTCTCCTACACGATGACAAGCTCCTTGTACTTCATAGCCTTCGGCATGGGGGCAAGCCCTTTCACCAACATCGAAGCTGTAAAAGTCTTTTGCCAGAACATGTGTGTCTCCATCCTGTTGAACTACTTCTACATCTTCTCTTTCTTCGGCTCCTGCCTGGTCTTTGCTGGCCAGCTGGAGCAGAACCGGTACCACAGCATCTTCTGCTGTAAAATCCCCTCGGCAGAATACCTGGACCGGAAACCTGTGTGGTTCCAGACCATGATGAACGATGGCCATCAGCACACTTCTCACCACGAGACCAACCCATACCAGCACCACTTTATCCAGCATTTCCTCCGAGAGCACTACAATGAGTGGATTACCAACATCTACGTCAAGCCATTTGTGGTGATACTGTATCTCATCTATGCCTCTTTCTCCTTTATGGGGTGCTTACAGATTAATGACGGAGCCAACATCATCAACCTTCTTGCCAGTGAGTCCCCAAGCGTCTCCTATGCCCTCATACAGCAAAAGTATTTCAGCAACTACAGCCCCGTGATAGGCTTCTACATCTACGAACCTCTGGAGTACTGGAATGGTACTGTGCAAGAAGACCTAAAAACACTGAGCCAGGGGTTCAACACTGTCTCCTGGATTGAACAGTATTACCAATACCTTCGAGTGGGTAACATCAGTGCAACCAACAAAAGTGACTTTATCAGCATCCTCCAGAGCTCGTTTTTAAAAAAGCCAGAATTCCAGCACTTCAAAAATGACATTATTTTCTCCAAAGCTGGGGATGAGAACAACATAATTGCTTCTCGTTTGTACCTTGTGGCCAGGACTAGTGAAAACACACAGAGGGAAGCAGTGGAATTGCTGGAGAAGCTGAGGCCACTCTCTCTTATACAGAGCATCAAGTTCATTGTGTTCAACCCTACTTTTGTTTTCATGGACCACTATGGTTTATCAATAACTATGCCTGTCCTGATTTCTGGTTTTGGCATCCTGCTGGTGTTAATACTGACCTTTTTCCTGGTTATCCACCCTCTGGGAAATTTCTGGTTAATTCTCAGTGTCACCTCAATAGAGCTGGGTGTCCTTGGCTTGATGACCTTATGGAATGTAGACATGGATTGCATTTCTATACTGTGCCTTATCTACACTTTGAATTTTGCCATAGATCACTGTGCACCCCTGCTTTATACATTTGTATTAGCTACTGAGCACACCCGAACTCAGTGTATAAAGAACTCCCTCCAAGAGCATGGGACAGCCATTTTGCAGAACGTTTCTTCCTTTCTTATCGGGTTGGTCCCCCTTCTCTTTGTGCCTTCAAACTTGACCTTCACACTGTTCAAATGCTTGCTGCTTGCCGGCAGTTGCACACTTCTGCACTGTTTTGTTATTTTGCCCGTCTTTCTAACCTTTTTCCCACCTTCCAAAAAGCACCACAAGAAAAAGAAACGGGCCAAAAGGAAGGAACGAGAAGAGATCGAATGCATAGAGATTCAGGAGAATCCTGATCATGTTACAGCAGTCTGAAAGGCTTAGGAAAATATAATAGTATATTCTCTTTTTAAAAAAGCATTGCACAGAGATGCAGGGAAAATAGAGCAAAGATCTCAGCTGCTTGTGCTGGCCAGGTCTGACAAGGCAAAGGAAGATCAAGAAGGGGTATTCATGACACCTCAAGGTGCAAACTTTTTTTAACAAAAATAATGAAAGTGAAATAATCTCAAATGTTTCCTTTGAATCCTCATTCTCCACCAGGGAAGAGTCTGTTGGCCATTAAGTGTTCCTGAGTCTCAAACTTTAGCTCTAATGGGAATTGCTTAATATGTCATATGTAGGACTAAAGCAAAGGTGAAAAAAAGAGTTACCATTAAGTGAACATTAGGGGAAAAGGCAGATTTGTTTGAAAAAATTGTCCATGGAAGAGAAAGAAACAATATTTCAAATGCGAAAACATTACAAGACCAAGAGAGATTGAAAATGCCATGGTATTTTTTTATTTTCTAGAGCAAGTTAGTTAAGATGAAACCTATGCACTTGGGAAGTAAATGTTTAAAACTATCTAAGCCAAAGTACTTCCCAAAGCCAGTATACCTTGTATATCTGTAACACCACAATTAGAACATTATTGCAAATATGGATGGCATAGGCATACTGTTTATACAGGAGAAGAAATAATCATAGCCATTTGGAAATCGAACACTTAGTTCCTTTAAATGTGACATATCACTGTTTTCCCAAGAGGTTACAGCTGGTAGTTAATACCATACACATATTTTGGTATTTCTGACTTATGAATTTCCCCTTGAATTAACAGATCTCGCAAAACTAACCCAGGCCATTGCCACTGCAGCACTGTTTGCAGTTCCTGCAGTGTAACACTTCTGAATCCTAATTTATCTGTGTTGACATTAAATACTGAATATTAATCAAGCAGGCGCTTTAAACGTAATGATGGATTGCATTTCACAGGCTCAACGTGACCGTGTAGCAGCTGAGTCAGCTCTGGAGCACCTGCACAGTATTATCATTATATATTTGGTCCAAGGGACGAAGGGATATGTTTGCTGATCCCTGCAATATGCTGCAGGAAGTGGGATTTTCCCCTTCTTTAAGCAAAACATTATTCAAAAAACTTGCCACACATTGGAAAAACCACCTTGTAAAGGTTTGCACGGGGCTGTATCAAAGCCTAGTTGTAAGAAGACAGATTGGTCCCCTGTGGGAAGGGAAGGTGAAATGTCTTTTTTATTGTTCTTATTATTCCTAAATATTCCTATATCCAAAAGCAACATAAAGCTTTGTTATGGCAGTTGAAATTTCACAGGAGAGTGCAGTAAATCCGCAGTGACTATGTGGCACTAGAAATTGTACTGTAAAGGACTATGAATGACTTTCTCTGCTTTGTAAACTATTCAGCTTAGTAGCCCAAGGGAAGGGATGAAAACAGATCTAGCCATTTCAGTTTGCTCTCAGCCCAGTTCTGCACTGGAGCTTGCCATGTCGATCTCTCCTTTCAGTATTTCAAAAGGGCTTGCTTTCTACTCTTTGGAATATGGTATAGCATCACCTCCATGAGCAATGTCTTCCTGAACCTATAGTATCCGTGAGGACACTATGTAAAGATATCACTATACAGAGTGTTTATGTCTACTTTGTATTACTTGTGGGTACCTTTAAAAGATAATCTGGAAGCTGTTTGCCTTCCAAAATGTGTATACATGTCTATTTGTGGCTGATAACTCAGTCTCAAACCTGCAGAGTTTGCTGACGAGGGTGTGTACATATGTTTTACTCAAAAGCTCTCTGCAAGATGTTAATTCTTTGCTATGTGACATGTCTCACCTCTTCCTACTGTTTCATGGTTAGGGAGAGCCAGAAAAAATTCACCTGCAGTACAAAAAAAAAGCCATTTGAATGCCAGTTCTAATGTTCATGAGCTGCTTGTGTTTCCAAGGAATGCAATTTCACCTCTTCTCTATACTTTCTGTACTTTGCCATTATCATTTGCCAAAAATGACCTCTGTGTTTTAGGAGTGGTCAAAGCTCTTGATTGTTCGAGGAAACTTTTGAGTGCAACATGTCTTAGAGAGAGAGAAACTTTCTAGACACGCAAAGCTTCCAAAGTTAGAATCTAGATCTAAACTTCAGGGGTAGCTAGATCAAGGTTACTGGTTTGAGCCAAAATACTCGAGGGCCAGACACAGAACTGAGACCTAAATATTTCAGTAAGATTTAAGAACAGGGGATGTTTCAATGTTGGGTTATGGCTCAGATGTGTCTCTAGCTGTGAAGTTTTTACTGACCTTGATTTGCATCTTGATGACATTGTGCAATATCCATCCTGTTTTGAACAGTCCATTGTGAATATCAAGCTTCCCATGCCTCTTTTTAGATTTCCTCCACTGCCCACACAAGACCTGGATGGTTGCAGCACTGTGACGCTTGGTTATCACTTCTGGAGGTGTCACCTGGGAAATTCCTGGTCTTCTCTTAAACTGCCCAGAGGTATCCCAGGGGTGCGTGTCATGTATTGTGTTGAGGGAAACAGCACTTTCCAAAGCCATCAAAGCCAGGATTCATCTCATATAACTTCATATATTAGCAACATAGATATTTATATCTGAACTTCCTTTATGGCCATAAGAGAGTGACAGACACTTCTGATCCATTTTACTGTTGCGTATTAGGAGTAAATTAATCACATTTTTTAAAATGAAGATTTCTATCCATTGGTGATCAAAGAATCTCAGCAATCAGTCCAAACACAGACATCAGCAATGCAGACTCACCCAGGCTTGGGGAGATTAACCCCACTTAAAATGACTAAATATTAAGAGAAGGAGAAAAGATTAGAAACATGCCTCCCAAGCTTCAATTTTAGGGATAAGTTCCAGGAATAACTCAGCTCAAATTTTATGTGTTTTTTATGAAGTTTTATGCTCAACAGATTGTTTAAAAATCACCATTCCCTTAGCAGAGAATGGTGAGCCAAGACATCAGAAGATGTCGATGTTAAAGGTGGGCTCACACAAAAGAACTAGAATTTGATGAGGTGTCAAACCAACCCCTCTCAGTGTCATACATGTGCAGTAGCACTTGTACAACACGCACCAAATATATAGATCACACACTGGAACTGCTTTTATTTCTATGTCAATGCAGGAGTGAAGCAGAGAAAAGCCCATAACTTCCATGGGTGTAATTTTGCTATTTTTGTCAACCAATTTCCACAGCCACCAAAAAAGACCAGTGCAGCCTTTACTTCTGCAGATACATCAGTCTCTGTGGAACAAGGAAAACTGGAAAAAATTTGGGATTGAGAGTCCATATCTTTTAATTCCTTCTATTTGTTTTTGCTTATTTTTCTTTCACTTCTTTTCAGTATATTATACCTTTTTCTACAGCACCTTTTCAGCTCAACCGGAGCTGCATAAGCACCTGTGAAGAAAGCACATAGCTCATGCCAAGAAATTTGACACTCTGATACATGCTGCATACTGGATCTTCATTACACACCTTTTTCCCCAGTTATCGTAAATCCCCTGCAATACTGTGCATATTCCCTAAGTGTCTGGTTTTATATATGGTCTAGATAATCTTCCAAGAACCCTGTGTGCATCTCCTGCTTGGTTTGGTTTCATTCCTTCAAAGTATGTTGCTTTGAATTCATTGTTGAGATAAGTCTGTTGAAGTCAACAGATTTATTGCCATGATATATTTGACTTTGCATGTCTTCTATCTGGTAAGAGGTGGAACCGTGACAAATGGGCCTCTTACATCGTCGGTGTGCTTGTTGAACAATATATCTGTCTATACTCTATAGCCATAGTTGCATGCTGCACTTGGGGGGGCTGCAGTGAAAGTCTATTTCTTTACACTTTGCTCTGTGAGCTATTTTAACCCTAATCTATTCCTCTGTCTTTTCTTTTTTTATTAGAGTTAAGTCTTCTCCTCTGTAGTCCCTACTTGATGCAGGTTTAATTTAGATTTTAGGAAGATATTGTTTACTGTGAGGGTGGTGAGACTCTGGCACAGGTTGCCCAGAGAAGCTGCCCCATCCCTGAAGAGTTCAAGGCCAGGTTGGATGGGACTTGGAGCAGTGCAAAGTGTGCTTCCCATTGCAGGAGGCTGGAACTAGATGGTTTTTAAGGTCCCTTCCAACTCAAACCATTCTATGTTTCATAAATTTATTGCCTAACAAAACAATGCACTTTTTACGGTCAAGGTAGATATGGATGCATGGTACCTTGCATGTGTAATTTAAAGAGATTATCTTCAGGGTTATCATTCTCTACTTTTTACTTCAAACAATTCCTATTTAGAATGTAACCTGCCACATGTTAATGTCTATTCAAGTTCCTTGAACGACCCTAGTTTTGAAATTTTCTCTGATGGGAAGGAAAAGAACCAGGGGGGAAGGAAGAATATGCAGTTAAGTGGTTGTGTAATCAGCATTCTTTTTTTCCCCGAAGGCTTTCACTGCTCTACTCTTAATTAAGTCACACTGAGTAGTAACTCTAGCATAATTAAGATTTATTTCAACATAGTTATTCCATATTTCACTATGACAAGAGCTTGGCTTATTGTCTTTATGCAAGTACCATGCTAAGTTTCTGATTAATTTTTCAGTAATTATAAACTTTAATAAGTTATTTTTCATTGCAACACTAGGTTTTTGAGTACTTCAAGCTCTCATTTGATCTCCTAGGAAACACTGCAAGGAAGCAAAGTTAGGCAGTCAGTGAGCAAGAGAAGTGTTTTAGTGTTGGGGAAATGGGATTCTTCACAAAGAGGCAGCTTCTCCTCCAACAACGCTTTAAACAAACAGTGATGCTCAGGATATCTGAGAAAATTAAGGTGAAGTGGAAACCAAGTGAAATAGTGTTTGGAGGGTAGTGTAACCAAATTATTATAGACAGATAAAGGTTTGATTCTTCTTTCATAACTTCTTACACAGGCAAAAGGCATTTGAACAGGAAAGGAAACTGGATATGGAAAGCACTTAATCCATCACCTAAAATGAGTCTTTTCACCATAGTCTTGCATAAACCATGCCACAAACCAAGTTAGTACAGGTTGTTCCACCTCAGCATGGGCCTCTCCATGGCCTGTTTTCCATGGGCAACAGGGAGGGATTCTATGTTTGTTTTCACAAACCCTGGGGACAAGATTCAGAACCACTTCCTTACCTGCCAGAGCTGTGTGTGGGTGAGCTGAAAGATGCAAGAACACGTATTTCACCCTACTTGTTCTCTCTCTGCCTTCTCATGAGCAGCAATACCATGAGCCCTGGATACCAACTCATGCTGAGTGCTGGAATTCGTAATTTCCCAGGAGTAACTTGGAATTTGTGATCACGGCAGCTCACAGGCTGACACAAAATGATACATCTCTCACCAAGAAGATTTTAGGGGCTTTTTTTAGAGGTGTTCTTTGATAGATCCCGACTTGTCACTACAGAGACCCACACAACACCTCACCTGCCCAGCACTGGAGAGCTGTAAATTCTTCTTCTGATATGGCAGTCAGGTAAAAGAATTTTCTGGAAGTCTTTCTTTAATCCTAAAGCCTTTCCCAAATGCAATATTTTTTCTTTTTTCCTTGACTGTTTCTCCATCTCTTTCTGCCTCCTTCATGGTTTAAAAGCAAAGGATCCAATGTGAAAATTGGATGCTCATCCTACCCATAGCCATGCAAAATATCATTAACCACAAATTTGAGGCAGGTTGTGGATGTTCAGGTCAAACACAAGGATCTGGCTTTCTTGCCCACACAGGCAATCAAAACCCTGCAGAAAAAACTGAATGTGAAGCAGTTTATCATTCCTAGCTCTCTTTGTTTCCTCTCTCACATACCAGTGTGTTCACAACACTATTTTCATTTTTTTCCTGCTTCCTCATTAAAACAGAGTTTCTCTTTCCCGCTCCCTGAGACTATCTGTTTTTTGCAGCTCAACTTATTTTGTATTTTATTCTTCTCTGTGTGCTCTCAACCTCTTCAAAATTTCCCTACTTATTTTTGAAAATTCTAAGAGCATAACTCTGTTGAAAAAAATGGAAGATATTTCTATGCTTCAAAGTGCAGCCTATGGTACAGACCTAACTAATTAATAACAGAGCCTAAATAGCAAAATACATTCTTCAGACAGAAAAGTGTCTGTAAGAAAACTCAGAAAATAATTAAGCCTAAATTTCCATTTTTATGAGATTTTTATCTCATAAACTTCTATTTATGATTCCTTTATTTTAGGCATTTATTTTTCAGCACAGTTTTATTATAGAAATTCCTAGGTTTTCTCTGCTTTTCTGTCTCAGCAACAAAAATAAATGCACATTTCTTCATGCCCTCAAAAAGAAATTATTGCCCCTGCTTGGAAAAATTTCTTGTCAAATTTACCAGGGTAAATTGTACACATTTACCAGGCTTAATTGTACAAACCTCTGGAAACAAGTATTCTAATGGAAACGCTGATACAACCTTAACTACAGAAAAATGATTGGTACCTCAACAGTGTCCTGCTTAATTCCAACCCCTCTGCATCAGCCTGCTGGATACTTCGGACAGCATTCCTTACATGGATTGATAATCATCTCCTTCACCATGTGGGCAATATCAGCATATCAGAGTCTACCCTGCTTACATAGCAAAATCATGAACAGATTAGCCCAGCTTTTGCTGGAGAAGGGAAATATCCCAGGGTAAGGCAGTGTGGCAGCCCTCTACTCTGAGACTGCTTCTCAGCTTCCCATCTGTCTGTTGGATATTGCACTGAGCTCCTCTGTAAAGGACAAGAAGCATCACTTCCCTTTCCATAAGCCATTTGAGAATAGGACAGGAAATATTTTAGATTTAGTCATGGATAGCCATTTTTTACATGGGAATTTGAATAGAGATGTCAATCAAATAGAGCAAAAGTCTCCATGAACAGGGAAATCTTAGTCCGCAACATCTTGCAATTCTGACTTGATACTTCTCTGATCTTATTCTCTTTCATCAATAAGGACTGAACTTCTTTCACACTCATCACATTGAAGATAATCCCTGACCTACAAAAACATCCTGTCTGCCAGAAGCAGACATTCTCTTGCAGGAAATCCCACTGGTTTCAGCTCTGTGTCAAGGGAGATTTTGCAGGATTTGGACAGCAGTGGTGTTAGTATGTACCTCCCCAGGCATAAGCCCTCATTCCCAACATGCAGACCCAAATACTAAATACGTAGGATTAGTGGGATGTGTGATTTTGCCTCTACAGAAATAGAAGGGGTCACTGCAAAATTCATTTCTGAATTCACCATGATGTGGAAAAGCAAAGAGTGGCCAAGGAGTCAGCCTTGCAGTTATTGTACCTGTGCGAGAATTTCAGAGAGGGCTCATCCAGCTGCGAAAGCTGAAACGGGGACAGCATCATGCCCTGAACAAGAATTTGTTCTCTGCTCACTACCTCAGAGAGCCATACTGCTCCTGAAGAGCATCATGGAGCCTGTCCTAAGTCCTGGGTGTGATAAAGCTGAAGCACAGAACTTAGGGTGCATCTTCTTAACACCAGGTGATTCCAGGTTTTGCCATGACACAGATATCAGAATTTAATCTTCAAAGCTATTAAATATCTAGAGAAGTCCCTGGCACAGCTTTGCTCCAGAAAACCAGCTCTCTCCCCAGCAAGCCCTGGGCACACTCTGGGTGCCAGCATGGCCCAGGGACATTTTCCCCCAGACAACTTATTTACAGTTACCCAATTTTTAGATTATGGGACTGTTTTATAGTATGGACACTGGCAGACCACATCAGCCTCCTTCAGGGCTGCAGAGCAATCCTGACATTGCTTGATTTATTCTCAAAGTTATAACTTTATACAGCAATACAGCCTATGTTCATAGTGGTATTTTACATCCAAAGATCTTCATCTGGTAAAGTACTCAAGTAAATGATTTAGTTTAATCAAATTCTCAAGTCTTATGGACTGGGACATCTTTAAATTTAAGCATGTGTTTAAATACTGAGCTAAATAAGGATGCACTTATCTCTGTGCTTCAAGTTAAATAGGAGCTTTGCAGGAAAAGAGGCCTTAAAAGAAAAGGCCTTTTTTCCCACAATATACTAAATTCTACAATTATAGTAGCAATTTCACAATATGTAGAAAAACCGTGCCAAGCACATATATTTTTCAGGGTTTCAATTTCCCTGATGTAAGACATCTCAGGGACATTTTAGTGATTTGTTACAGTCATACAACACTCAGGCAAGAACAAAGCCTTGCTGAGCACTTTTTCTGGAAAAAAAATAGCAAGATATTTGACTCTGAATGAAAATACAGTATTTTGTGATGTTAAAGCTCATTTCTAAAAGAAAAAATGAAACTTTTCATTTAATGTAATTCATTATTTCTTTCAAGTGACACACTAGAGAAGTGCTGGGTATGCCTTTATTATGAATAAGACAGGAATTGCTCAATGAAGTTAAATTCAACTTTGTCAGTAAAAAAGATAATAACGTCCCCCATCCATAAAAAAAAAAAAAAAAAAAAAAAAAAAAAAAAAAAAAAAAAAAAAAAAGCCGGCTTTGTGCCTAGTGTGAAATTTGTCATGGTATCATCTGTTGCTTTTTAATTAAATTAAATATGAATGGTGACATAAATAGGACAGAAGTGGAGAATCACATGATCACATGTCCTGAGGCTGCATCTGGCAAGGAACACTTAGATACACTGGGAAGAGAAATCAAGTCCCCACTTGTGCAAAAACAAATGCAACTGCCAAGCCATAAACATGGTGAATAATCCCATTGGCTTCAGTGGAGCCACCAGGATGCATATAAAGATACGCACATAAGTGTTTGCCAGTCTGAGGGCTGGGATAAATTCATATTCTAATCTGAAAAGGAAACAGAACTTCTTAAGCTGGACATTTTCGCAAGACCCTTAGAAAGGTTCAGTGTAACCAATCTCTGTTTGTGCCAAGAACAATGCCTTTTGAAAAACTTTGCCTGAAAACACAAACTCAGTAGGTACACGGGCTCTATAAGCATTTAAGAGTCTAATGACAGACAGTGTCCTTTCATAAAGTCACTCCTCCCCTGGGATGCCTGTAGACGATGCTTTGTGGAAGCACGTGACCAGATAGAAAGGGACATGCAAAAATTGGATATTAGAGGTGTCCCCCCCCAGGCTACAGTCAAAGGAGAGAAACATGCACTGCAGTTCCTTGAGCTCAGATGGACACTTGAGGGTGAGAGCCCTTGCACGAGTCTGGCAGCAGCTGCCAGAGCTGGGGAACAGTCTGGGATAACCAGTACATAAACTTGGGGGCACATGCATAAAGTGGGGTCAGACTAATGCCTCTGAGGCATCTCTGTTCCTTGTAACTGCAATGAAAACGCTGAGAAGTAGCTTTGGGTGATGGGCAGTAACCAGTTTGGCTGTTCTCTTTGGTCGGTGGGGGTTAGGGTGGGCCCTTAGGGCTCCGGGAGGGCAGCTCAGTGACTGGAGCGGCACAGACAAGGCGGCTGTGAGCTGCCAAGGGTCACTAAAACAAAAGCTGAATTAAGCAGGTTCTGTAACAAAGATACAGGTCATTTTTTTCCATTATTTATTTCCATTTGCCCCTTATTTTAATGCAATGCTTTTTGGTTTTTTAGCCCATAGTCGTCAGCTTTTCTACCTCCCTTTAAGTTGCAGAATTTGCTTAATCTTTTTTTTTTTTGTATGAATTTAGATTAGATGTTTAATTACTGGGATTTCTCAGGTGTAGGCAACTTCACTATGCTATGGATAAACAGCATAAGTCAATATTGATTTTCCTCCCTTGTAAAGCTCCCTTGTTGCTGAAAACTGTTAACATTTTTCAAGATTCTACCATGACCATATTTGTATAACAGCCTTTTACTGAGCTTGAAATTCTATACCAAATAGTTATATCTTTTAAAGACTGAAATCCTCAATAAAACATGTTACTCATAAATATTAGAATTTCCCCTTTCTTCAATAGAAAGATATTTAGTATTAATCCATATTACAGGACCATATTGTGAAGTGCCTGTTGCCTTACATTTACATTTAGAGGAAATGAACAGGTTTCTTTTAAGAGCAAATGTGGAGCTAAGACCTTGGCAGCAGCAAGAACTGGCACCTCAGTCCTCACAAGAGGTACAGGGCATTTCAGGACTTGGGAAGAGTGGGTCAGAGCCAGGGAATTGGCAGCCCTGAGCTGGCATATGGTCCCTCACTGATTATCTGCAGATAGGCAATTTACAGGTGCCCTGAAGCTGTGTGAAATGCAACCAAATGTTTCAATTTCCCAGACAGAGCTGCCTACATAGTGGTCTCCACAGAACATATTCCAGTTCCATTCCTCACCAAACACTCCTGCCACTGGATCCTTTCTCACTAAGTTTTCTCTTCTTTCTCATTCAGCCTTCTCCCCTCTCCTCACAAGCCCAGCACCTCTCAGCTCCTCTTCCCACAGTGGTAGAACTGGAATGCCAAGCCCTTCCAGTGCGAAGGCATGGAGTAATCCTACCCAGGATTTCTTGGCCATCTCTGGGAAGACAGAGAGTATCTGCCCACATTGCACCCAGTGCTGTGCCATGGCTTGGAGATCTGTCCCTGCCTCTGTGCTAACTCTTCTCTTGCTCTTGATAGTGCAGGTACCGGCACGAGCATCCCTCAGATCCTGGCGTTAACAGCAATCTTCTAAGGACACATTAAATTGTTCACACATTCACTCACATTTCCTCCACCCAGTGCAAATGGGAATCTTTGGGCTTTGCCTTCAAGTCTCTGTCTGTATCCTGAAGTCCTGGTCTGTGGCACCCCATCTAGAGAGAACATACTGGACTAAGTTTATGTGCCTGGTTTCCTTTCAAATGAAAACAAGCAGAAAACACAACACAGCAATTTTCACCTGAATGTGAGGAGGAACTTATTTCCTGTGAGGGTGACTAGGAACTGGAACAGATTGCCCAGAGAGGTTTTGGAATCTCCTTCTCTGGAGATACTCCAAAGTCATCTGAACCTGATCCTCAGTAATATGCTCTAAGGGACTTTGATTAAAGGAGGTTGGACTAGATGTCCTCCAGTTGTCCTTTCCAACCTAAACCTTTCTTTTTTTCATTTAACTAGGTGGATATAAAGCAGAAAATCTCTATTCCTCTTCTAAGGGATTTATTTCAAGGGGAAAAATAATTTTCCTCTATTACATCATAGCTACTAACACAGCTTTACTTGGGAGAAGGTGTTGACACCTGCCAAGGTGAATGAAGCAGAGAGCCAGTGATGCCTCAGAAGTGTTCAAGGCCAGGTTGGATGGGGCTTGAAGCAGCCTGGTCTAGTGAAAGGCGTCCCTGCCCGTGGCAGAGGGGGTGGAACTAGATGATTTTTAAGGTCTCTCCCACCCAAACCATTCCATGATTCTATGATCCTATTTCTCTTCGCCTGAGCTAGGTCCTGCCATTTCTGCTTGTGTTGATTCTGAGCTAGTTTCATCTTCATGAGGGAGGATGCAGATTTGACCCAAAATTACAGAAGTACCCTAGAGAATGAAAAGGGTTTTTTCATTGTCTTCCGAGGAATAGTTCAGAAACTCCATAAATTGTTATGAATAAGAAAAGACCAGAACTGTGGCATGAAATTCTCCTTTTCATTGCCAAGGACATAGGAAACTTTGACCACATTTTCTGTGCATGTTACAAATAAGACAATTAGAGTCTCATTTCAACCAGCAAGGCCCTAAACCTGCTGAGCTCCTAGAAACAGGGTAATCTGTGTCTGGCTATAAGAGAGAGATCCTAAAGGCTTGAGACTGCACACAAGTCTGGTAGTAGCCATAATATAATGAGGGCTCTGGCAATTATATTTGCTATTAAAATTTGGGGGGGGAGGAGAGTTTATATGAGTTTTGTAAAAAGATTTCACTGCCAGGAGTTGTCTAGCCATGGTAAGTTTCTCTTCCCCCCAAACCTGGGTTTGGTCTGGGAAATTTCAACAATAAAGTAAAATTAATGACAACAAATCTGTCTTTCACAGGCAAGTCTGACCTGCTGGCTGCAGCATCTCTTGTTTGTAGCTGGCCACTATAAAGAAGCAGCAATTACTGTTTCAGCATATAAAGTGACAGCTGAAAATTCTGGGGTTTTGCTATTTTAGCTTATATTGGTACTTATGCTGCCCTCCAGTGATAAAGACAGTTGTTCCAGCCTGTATTCTAGACTTCTGTAGCATTTTATTTCTGGTCTGCTCAATTTGCACTGAAAACTGCAGTTCTCATTCCAAATTTTAGGCAGTTCTTGTCTAAAAGTAATAACGATAATAGTATAGTTCCAGTTAATTTTATTTGTAGGTTTTTTTAAAACTAAAAGCAAATGCAGATCAATTTAATGGGAGAAATAAAATAAGAAGCATCAATTTAAATATGAAAAAAACACATAAGTACATAACTTTGGACCTACTAAGGTTAAAGTATCACAGTTAATAAGAGTTTCAAATAGGTAATTTTTTTGATACAGATTGACATTTTAGTTTTAGTTCTTACAAAAAAATCCATGTTTGTTGCTGTTATCATGCAAACAGCTCCCTCATACTCTCAGTACTGGATTTTGGTGGTGTTTTGATGGATGGATCTTAGAACCATTCTGAGTTGCTGGTTCTCTCCCATGCACCTCAGAAATCCATGAACAGTGTGAAAGTCAGGTGGCACCTTCCTGGCAGAACACAGACAGACAGAGGATTGAAGTTTCTATGAGCTCATGGTGCAACAAAAGAAATTTATATGTTCCTCGGCTCAAAGGACCGGCACAGCTTCTCACAGCAAATGGAGTGTTCCAGAGATATTACTGGTGCTGTAAGAACCCATCACCTGCCAAGAACTGACCTGTATTTTGGCTGGTTGTGGTGCCTGTAGAAATATCAGAGACTGGAAAAGTTTGAGCATGTTTTACTCTGCCATTTCATTCATGACCACTTTTGGATTTCTAGCTGCAATTTACATTTCACTTGGGAATGAATGCTGCAGTTATGCTGGTGGCTTTTTCTCTGTTTCTCCTTTACTTAGCACCTTTTCTAGCATGTGTTGCAGATATATGGCTGCAGCTCACACTGACATTTCCAAGTTTTAGAGTACAGGATACAAACAAAATATTTATGAGAAGCTGAGTAAGTGCCTGAGTGAATGGCCTGTGCAGAAATCCCTGCTGCCCTCATTATCAGTGGTAACTCTTCTATTGCTCTTAAAACTAAAGGAACCTTTGGCTCCCACACCCATTGCAGCACCCACCCTGGTTTTGTACAGTGATCAGCAGGGCAGGACAGGTCAGAACAGAATTCCTGTGATCTGGACCTGAAGGAGTTGGCATGATCTTCCCTTGACAATTCAAGGTTTATCCACCATTGACCATTTAAAGACCATTCACTTCTTCGATGAGAAGCAGCCGCAGAAATTTTAGGTGTAGGATCAGTCCAGACTGAGGAGTTTTTCAGCTACAATGCAATGATCAGAGACCCAGTGTGATGTGATGTGTCCACAGGGTTCCACTATATAGAATGAAATTATTTCTAGCTTTTTATTAGTCTGGGGTAGAAATTTTACCAATCCTTCTGGTCTAGACTTCCCCAAAATAGAATTGAACAAGAGCTTGAACAAGTGTGTGTAGCATCCAGGCAGAAAGCTTGCTGAACAGATAGTACTCACTGAAAGAGTTAATAACCAAAAGGGTTTGTGGAGTATCCTCAGGGCTTGCTGGATTTAGGTCTGATTTTCGGCGGCCAGCTCAGGAAACAATTTTATGTAAACAGATGATGTGCCTGAAGGTACCACCGAAAAACAGGCCCAGGGATGGAAAAATACAAGACCTCATACCACACCAGAAGTTTTTCATCCTTTACACAATTGGAGCTGCCCTCTTAATTATCTCAATCTGGGCCAGGTTAATTGGAGCCTTCCCTGACGTGAGTCAGTCTCACACATTTTCTGCCTCTTTGCTAATTAAGACAATTTTCACCTTTTATAGTTGCTTTAGTATTCAGAGCAGTTTGCCATAGGCTAATTATAATTATTGAGTGATGGCTTTAAAATTTCATGTTTGTGATGACATTTTATCACATTAAATTGGAATCCCATAATGCTTCTTGCTCTATGATAGACAAGGAGGTCATCTCTGTTCTGGAAGTTATCCACTGTGTGATACTGTGCTGATATTGGCCATTTTCATTCAGAACCACTGCATTCTCTTCTACTCTTCAACTGAAGACATTCAGCATCCAGCTGATTCCAAAGGAATGCAAAAATAATGAGTTCAGGATCCAGGGCACAATCCCTTTGCTTTCATCCTGCAGATGCCCTTGCTCCATGTGATTTGGGAGAACAGGACATGCAAGAACCGAGGGGCAGGAAGGAAGAAGCCAAGGAACATATTCCTCTCATCATTGCTCCTCTGTGTCCCAATCCATGGCATTTTAAAAGCATAATCACTGATGCAGAGTGGAAAGTCTTCCCTTGAGATTTTCAAGGTTCCCTTGAGCTAGAGGAGCAAGCAGAAGAGCTCAGTCTCATCACACAGTCCTTGCTGCTCGCAATCAGTGCTGTATCACAGCCTACAGCAGCTTTTCCCCACCACTTTGTGAAGATGAGGGCTCCTGCAGAGGCTCTCAGAGGCTTTCCAGCACTGACACTTCCCTGGAGTAACTCTGAAGGGTTCAAGGCTTGACACCAAGGTCCCAAAATATCCTCTTTGCTGCATGGCCATGGGTTCGCTACTTATCGCTCTAGCTGCAATCCCTTGGCTTTTAATGCAAGTTTGAAAAAGCTGTAAATAGCAAAATCAGGGCATAAAGTAGAAGAACCTTCACTGATTAATCTAAGCATAGTTTGCTTGGATTCATCCTATAGCGTGCAAGGGAATTTACTTACTGAATTCCAAATCTGTGCCAACCTACAGCCTTGCAGAGGGATATTCTACACTGAGTAGTGCTGTGATGGTGAGGAGAAAAAGCAGTTGGCAAGCACAGATGCAGAGCTGTGTCAGCACAGCCCTGTGCTGGAGCTCTCCCTCTTGTGTTGAAACAAGGCTATCCTGTGAGTAACATACACTAGCACAACCATGCCATTTCCAAAATCAAACCAGTACCTTTGCTCAGATCCCCTACAACTAACCCTGGTATCCATAGCCTGGAAGAGCTTTACAAGCACAAATATTCCCACTTTCACCCATGCCTTGCAAGCACATGCTCCCATCCCACTGGTGTCTGTAGGAGAGAAGCATGTGCTTATGAGTTTTGTTCATTTCGTTCATGCAGGATTTGAGGACTTTATTCAGCTGTAAGTAGCTGGGTGTTTAATTCCTTCTAGAGCAGGAATAAAGACCAGTTGCAAATGGGATTTTCTTTGTTCTTGGGTGAGGAAAAAAAGCTAAAAACCTAAAAATTAAATTTAGTGATGCAAAGAAGATGCCGTAGCATAACCATGCTGTTGCTTCTTCTTGGCTTTTTGTTAGAGGACTAAATGCTTCTCATTGTTAAAGTGCCATCTTTTCAGCTCACGTGATGCTGTAGCCTATTTTACCAGAATTTCATATAGACTTGAAAATTTGTATCTGTAGTGGGTTTTTTTTACTGAGGAAATAATGTCAAATATAATTAATGAGTCATTATGACTGCAAATTTGAAGCTTATGACTTATGAGTGATCATATAGATAAGGCTGTTATTTCTCCTATCTTCAGATAAGTTAAATATGGCTCATAACTCTCAGTTCTGTTCTGCTGTGCAGATTACAGTCTTTTCTAAGTAGCTGGCAAAATATAATCCCTTGAGTGTGTGTGGACCAGCTCAAATTTTACCTAATTTCTTTAGTTCTTTGTCAAAGCACCGTGAGATTTTGGGAAGGTAATGGTGTCAGCAGAGGTAAGCAGACACAGCTTTGAAATACAGCCCTGAAAAATGCTGCTAAACTTCTGGATTTCAGGACTACTCAATAAACTGTGCACCTATGGCAATATAGAATTCTATTCTAGAAAACCTCTCCAGGCTCCAGCATTTTCAGAACAGTTTCAGAGTTATAAAGAATTTTCTTTCAAAAATGCTTGCAAATATCTCTTTAAAAATGACAGGAAGTTTGCAGTCCTAATAATTTTCTCAGAGTTCATCTTAAAAGAGAGCATCTCTGAAGGAGTCCACAGCCCTTGGAGTATGAGTAAATCTGCAGCAGCAGAAGGCAAGGGAAAATTCACTCCCCTCCTACATCTATAATGTCTAACACCAGTCAAAAAAAAAAAAAAAAAAGAAAAATGTTAACAGAAATCGAGAGAGGAATAGGTCTATTTTTAGAGCTTTAACTTTTTTCTTTCCCTTCCCGGCAATTATCCATATTTTGGAGGTTGCAGTCATTTCTGTTGGCAGAAGAAATCAATAAAGAATTCAGCTATTTCTTTAGCAGCCTCCTCTTTTACCTATGAGGCGTGTGAAAGGCACGGCCTCCAGGCAGGAGGGAGCAGCTTCTCTGACTCAAAGAAAGTCCCCTCTTCTCTCCAGAATCAAACCAAGAAGCCTTCCACAGGCATTTTCAGAACTATATTCCCACTGCAGCTGCGGTCCTCATTTTTATATCTCCACTTCCCTCATGTCTTCTACATCCTTCTCACCAGTCCTTCTGACTCAGAGGTTCAAGAAACCAAACTCATCAAGTCACCCTTTTCCACACAGACCCCACAGCCTCTGGATAACACCACAGGCTTGTGATGGATGGAGATGTGAAGGTCCTGCCTCCAGGGGTGAGCTGCATATTTCATTCACCTCTCTCAGCCTTCTTTTTCCCTTTCTCCCAAGGCATATCCTGGAGTCACAGAATGGTTTGGGTTGGAAGGGACCTTAAAGATCACCCAGTTCCAGTCCCCTGCCATGGGCAGGGACACCTTCCACTGAACCAGGTTGCTCCAAGCCCCATCCGGCCCAGCCTTGAACATTCCAGGGATGAGGCAGCCACAGCTTCTCTGGGCAGCCTGTGCCAGGGCCTCACCACCCTCACAGCGAAGAACTTCTTCCTGGTGAAAGTTCTGAAATATGTCTGGGGGTAAGAAAGGCAGCACCAGCAGCAGATCTAATGGTAGGTGCTGTCATCAGTGACGGCCGTGCTGAGCCACGCTGTCCTTGGCTTTTAAATCAGTGGAGACCGGGGTTTGACCTCTGACAGCTCCAAATGGAGCTAAATTCAAGTTTTTATATTTGCAGGCAGCTCAGACCAAGTACTGTGCTACATCCACTGAGCAAAATAATTAGTTATTCACTGAAATCCTTTTTCCTGCTATCAGCAATGTTTTGGCCTTTGCTGTATATTAAGATTATAACTGTGATCATAAAAATGCAGTTACACTGGTGCATATTCTCTATACATATTCAGCCACGGAGATGACAGACACCTTTCTAAATAGAAATGTATCCATTTCTGCCCTGTAATGTTAAAACTCTTCCCCACATCAATTAGTACATGGATGGAATACAAATCAGGTTATCTCACCATCACTTTTTCTGACATCCCTATAATGGAAAAACCTCAGTTTAAAGAGAACGTAATTGGCAGCAACTGACAGCTTGGTAGCATATGAATTCTATGTATTTCTGTATGTTATTATTCTCTCATTTTTCAAGCATTTAATTCAACCCGTGACATTCAAACAATGGTGTTTTTTCCCTAGGACTTCATTGTGACATTATACAGCAAGTTCTCTAAATAATTTTCCCACATCATTTTGGCCATCCAGTAATAAATAGTTCCTCGGCATAAATTTGCACTTATGTTCTCAATCATCCAACTTTCTATTTTTAATTCTTCAGAGGAATTCCCAGAGGAATAGCTCTTTTAAGACCGCAGAACTGTAAGGGATCTCCTGCTCATAAAATCTAACAAGAAGTCCCTTGACAGCTGGTTCCTGAAAAATGTGATTCATGTGCTGACTTGCTAAAAATAGATGTGGCTGAACCAAAATAAAAGTTCCAATGTAACAGAAACCCCCTTGAAACACTGCCAAAATTATAAGCAGCCTCCACAAAGCACTAATGACCCAAGGTGGCCAACGCCTACAGAAGTCAGGAAACAAGGTAGAATTTTTAAGAGGTTCCTAAAGATAGTGCCTGGTTCCCATCGAGGCTCAGTGCCTAGGATTTTTTAAAAATCTGGTAGAAATGTACTTTTATCATTGCAAAGGCTTTGAAAAGCCTGGCTGTAGAGCAGCTTTGAGATTGCCTTGTTAGCGGAGCTCCCCAGACAGAGAACTTTAGGAAGCCCATTTTTCAGAGCTTCTACTTTCATCACTTTTGTACTCAGTAAGGGATATCTAATCAAGGACTCAAAAATCCTTAGATGTGATCGAATATCCTGGCCATCCTAGTGTTAATAGGAGAACCCAAAAAAAAGTGAAATTGCCTAGAAATAAAACTGAAATAGAGCAAATAAATTTCACTGCTTTTGAAAAGTGTATTGCAGAAGGAAATGGGAAGCAAAGGCAGTTAAAAATGCATTAATCTTTTAAAAAGTCATTCATTTTTTAATAATGTAAAATATGAGTTCCATTATTCATGCAGGTAAAGTCAACTTAAAGCAGTTTTTGCTAAAATCCTGCCAGAATCCCTTTGATGTCTCAGCCTTCTACCTTCATCAACAGGAAGGAAAAGCTCTATTCTATTCCCTAGATCCAGACAGAGACTCAGTGAAATCAGTCGCATTGCATGGAGCTCTCCCCAGGCTGACCCACTTGCGTGATCAGCTCCTCAAAAACAATAAGTCTGTGTTCTGGAAGATAAATCCAAGCAGAAATTAAATCCTGATTACGTCACTGTTTAAGTGCTCAAAAAGAAAATACTTTGGGAAAAGTGCTGGACAGTTCTGTGGAAATTGGACGTAGGTGGAGCAGAGGCAAGAGACATACACAGTTGTGAAGGAAGCAGAGAACCTCTACAGACAAGGGGTTTTTAATACTGAAGCAGCACATTGCCCTCCTCCCCTCTGTTCTGGAGGTAGCCTACACTGTCCTGATGTGTCTCAGGTCATCTGGAATTTCTTCAGAGATCTCACTGCTGACTTGAGAGCATTCAGCATGAGCCATAATCTTTGGATTACACCTTGAAATGACAGAGTTGCTCACTTGAGAAATTATTCGTGCACATACTGTCATTTTAGGTCATTCCCAAGTGGACACAATCTGGACCTGGGGATTTGGTTGCACTCCCTACACTGTTTGGGATTTGGTATAAAACTGTGCCCTCATGTGGTTTGTACCTCTGCCTTCTGTTTGGAGGTTTAGGAACAGCTGTACCTGAACGCTTTTTGTCAGGAGCTGAAAAACACATAAATAAGAGTAGAACAAAGATTGTCAAGTCACTGAGTACCTTTTAGCTGAGTAAGCCAAGAAATAGAGCAAATTTTTCACTGTGATCCAAAACTCAATAAAGTTTAAGTACAGCAAAGCAAAATGGGAACTTTTTAATTAGATAAAGCAGGCAGAAGAGACAAATTATTTCTATACCAAAGGCCACAGTCAAGAATATATTTTTACTGCATCCTAAATGAAAGCCTTTAGAAAATGAGGGGACTGTGCAGACCACGTGGAACAGAGAAACTTGATGCCACAATAAATACATCCATGGTGCCGTCAGGAATGGCAGAGAGAAAACTTGCCATGCGGTGTATTGCTCTTGGGTTATTATGTCCAGACACCATTAATTTCCCTAAGATCAATAGGAAAAAATATTTCAAAATTTCTAGAGTGTGTGAGGATCCAGATCTGAGACTTTAGATAACAGCATATCAGAAATTTCTTTTTATGTCATCTTAGTAGCTGACAGACTGACATTCCTAGAAACATAATTCCTTGACGAGAGAGAGAGATAAAGTGTGAAATGCAAGATAACGCAGTGAAGAGTGTATTGAGGAGGTAAAGCGAGATACAGTAGATAAGAACAGAATAAGAGGACATTGTTAATGTGTTAATCTGCATGAGCAGCTTCTTGAAGGCGTTGTAAGTCATTGTGCTGAAGCACATCGAATTATTTTGTCCTGTCAGAGATTATGTCTCCAGAAGATATTCATGTGCTCCTCAGTGTGCACATCCCTCTGCTCTTCCAGCTTGCCCATGGTGTTACCTCTGTGCGAAAGCTTTTGCATGGCTGTAAGTACATGAATACTCTTCTTAACTTTGAAACAAGCTTCTCCTGGCCAAAGCAGGTTTGCTTTGGTACCTGTTGAAAAGTCTGTTTCTGCATAGAAGGATGCAGTTATTTATCTGCTGGCAGTGTGGATATCTATTGCCCTGAGAGGGGCATGTAAACATTTTGTGTGTGTGTTTGCACATGGTCAAAGTCAATTCTTCGTGTAAAGAAGAACTGAGAGTTAAGGTTTTGTGTATGATAAGTTTATTATCATGTCCCTTCCAACGCAAGGATCCTTGGGTCTAGGATACTTTCTCTCTAGGATCCCATTGCACTCAGCAACAAAACCTATCAAGTTTTCTCTGTGTAAATTTTGAAAAAATGTCAAGCAACTGAGTAGCCAAAGGTGGGGAGGCTCCTTGGTTGAGCTGTTGTCAAGTTCTCAAGGCAGCAGTGGAGTTCCTGTTCCCCTCGAGGCTGCTAACCATGAGCTGGTAAGGTTTCCCAAACCACGAGCCATAAACTGACTCCTCAGCATCAGCTCAACACTAAACCCCGTGTGCTGATGATTTTCAGCATCTTGAGGAGCTGTTGTACAAAGGTCTATCTCTCCACCGTGTCTTGGTCAGGCCCTACAGCCAACTAGCACCTCCCACGGGCCGCCAAGGGGGAGGATCTATAAATCTCCCTAAGAAAGGGGCCGTGGGAGCACTGAATCCCATGGGAATTGTGTTAGCATTGAAAGAGAGGTAGCCCAGCTTTGAGCCAGTCACGATGCTGAAACTCTAAGGCCTAAGAGAAGACAGTAAAGCAATGTAGTTTGATGTCTCAAGGACATGGACTGAAGGAATTTCAGTTCAAGAAACAGAAATGTAATATTTTCAGGAAAAATATTGAAATGCTTGACTCCATTTAAAACATACAAAAATAAATAATTTATAAACCCATCTCTTTCAGGATTTAGGAATAAAATTAATAATAAGTAATAATAATTACTAAATAGTCAAACCAATAGTAAAACCCAACTTTTCATGCCATTTGTAAGAAAATAAAGTGTTGATAAAACAGCACTTTCCAAGGACAAGGACAGGGCAGAAGTCACAGGGCTCTGTTGTCTAGGATCTCTTGAAACAAAAATACTCAAAGATTGCACCAAGGCAGCAACAGCTCCGGGAAGGGGAGGTGAAAAAGACAACAGATTTAGGTCAAAAAACCAATGAGAAAGTCCTGGTAATAACTGTCCATGAAAATTCCTACACTATCTTACCTATGTGATATTTCTTTACTATTGGTAAAATGTAACAGTTTTGCAATGGATTTATTGTGCCAAAATGAAAGCAGGGATTCAGCCTGCACATCTTCCTCTTACTTTCATAATTGCCGTAGGTTTTCTCTTGTGGCAGGTGGAATTAGGTTTTTCTCAATAAAAACAAACAAACAAACAAACAAAAAACAACAAAAAACAAAGAAATCCCAAAAAGACAGCAAAAATAAAAGAGCAAGATGCCATTTCTTCTCTGCTTTAAAGCCTGGGCAAAGAGTACCATGTGTTTTCCCATCTGTGCAGAAGTTTTGCTTATTGCTTTGGATCACAATTTAAGGGAGGAGGGACTCCAGGGATTTTAGTTCAGAACAAAATGCTGTACAGCACAAGCAAGAAAAGTTTCAGTGAAATTTTGCATCCCTATTCTTGCTTTCCACTGCAGGGATAAATAATGGATGAGCAACTTCATGTTTTATTGCCAAATGTAAATAAATGATTAATTTTTGTGTGTGTATATATATTTTAAAAGCTGTTTGTAATCAAATGATAAATTTTACTAGCCCATGACCTAGAGTTTAGTTCACGGTCTGTGAGGATGAAAATTTACAGTATGAATCAGCAGAAGGTTCTGCTTTCTCAGCACATGCATTGCAAATGGTGATGTCTTGTGTACATTTCAAACAGAAAATTCCTCATTTTCTGTTTCTGTGCTCCAGCATTTCCCAATATTAGTTACCACTGAGCATTAAATTGTCCAGCATTCTAGTGAAATCATTTAGATTCTGCTCTCCTTGGGACAGTGTGTCTGGCATTTGCTGAAGAGCTGTTTGAGAGACTCTTTGCATGCTTTGTGCCATGGCCATCACTAGAGTGGATGGACACCAAATGTTTTGAGTCCTGCAAAAGCTTTAGAGAGGATTTGTTATGTGGCAGCTTTTGAGACTTGAGTCCTTTTGGATAGAGGCTCCCACTTGGGCTCATCCTGTATTTCACTTCCTTGCACTGAGGGCTGTTCCACAGCCTCCTGGAAGTGTTAGAAATGCTCCCTTTGACTTCAGCAGGGGTTTGCATCAGTTTATAGGGGGAAAAGAGAAGATTGTTTCCAAAATTGTTGGTATAACTTAACTGGAACACGAGTGACTGCAGACTTTTACACAGAGGTCGATGGACTGAGCAGTAATACAAGAACAGATGCTAAAACAATACCCAGGGTAACAGCAATCTTATATTTTTAGTCCAAATCTTTCCCAGGATCCATTCCATTAATAATGATATTTTCAGGACAAAGAGGAGATAATGCCGTGCTTTCCGAGCTGTTTCATTTTGACCTTTCCTTGTTGTTTTTGAAATTCAGGACATAAATTAGGAAGGGAGACTGTGTTGCATTTGTTACACAAAGTTACCTTGTGAACTTAATTTCAGGTTTGAAACTGAGCCTAACTCAATGAAGTCCAAACTTCAGTCTCATTAACATCAGAAGTTTGAATATGTAAATTTTTTTTTAGCATGTAGTACTTGCAGCTATGAAACCTTCAGCATTTTGAAACATGTGGAAGAGCTTGAAATGCATCCATGTGTTCAGCCAAACCACCTGCACATCATAATGATGATTCTTTTGATGATGATTAGTGACAAAAAAAAAAGATAACTCAATTCCATTCTATTTTTTTTGATAGAAGCTCTGATCCAACTGTGTTCTCTTAACTAAGACAAATACATTCTCCAACAAAACACACGGTTAGGAACCTCTGTGCAATTTCAAGGTGGCAGTTTCCTGAAAAGTGTCAAAATCAGACTTTTCTGTCTGCTTGAGATGAACAACCTCATGGCTTCTGCAGTTAAACTGTCTGACCTTGATCAGTGCTGACAAGTAAATGATGACTGCTTTTAAAACTTCCAAGCCAAGCATATAAGTATGAACCAAGACTCCAGCTTGATAGTCTGGGATTTTTCTGGCCAAAATAGGGACATTTCCATGTTTGGCCAAAAGACAGAAGCAGGCATTTCCTGGGCACAATTCATTGTGTCATAACAAAGGTGACAGAAACTCAGGAGAAATGAATTGTGCCCTAAAAATACCTGCTTCTTTCTGCTGAAGAGGAAGGAAGCTTGGGAGCTCTAGTTCATGCACAGATGAACTATCAGATGTTCTACTTCATGCATAGGTGCAGAGGGGAGGTGAGGTGAGTGTGATTCTGAAGGCATTTATTTTGGAGTAAACCTCGTCTGATGACATCCAACAGATGGAACAATGGGTACAGCCAAATATCAGCAAACTTATTCCCAGGGAATAACAGGAAAACTACGAACATCAAGTAAGGCACATCCTGAGACTTGCTGAAGCCTAGAATCAAGAGTATTTTTATGACCATTAGTGGGCTTTGGAACAAGCCTGCTGAGAGAACAGTCTGAGAATGTGTTGACAAATGCACCTCAGAAGAGGTCTGGATACGTACAGGGGAATCAGCAATGAGATGTCTGCCAAGAAGAGCTGCATTATTGCTATGTTCATTGCTGATCCCAGCCTTGGGGTGACAAAAATTAATTATTTTCAGTAGGGCTTCCATTACAATCTAGACTTAAAACTGTATGTATATTTGTAGCTAGGGGGGAGGGGGGTAAAATCACAGAAAATTATCTAGACAGTGTCTAAAAGTTGGTAATTTAACAGTGACTATTTTAGACAGTGCAATATACTTGCTCAGTGTAGTAATAAATTATGTGCGGTTTGCCAAGTAATTTACCCAGTCCTCTTTTCATCATTTCAGCTTCAAAATGCTTTAAATAAACTGTGACATTATGTAAATGACTGTGTATTTATTTAACTCCTTCTCTTAGACACTAATCATGCAAGTGAGAAAATACGGGGTATTAAATGGACTATGCAAAATAGAAGCAAAATCCCAGACTTTAGGCTCTATTCTATTAATTAGATATGAACGATAAACTGTTCATCATTTTAATGAGGAACATAAGGAGATGTAGATACTGTATATTCATTTTTCATATGAGATTTCATTCCACCGCTCGGATACTTCTTTCCAGGGAAGCAGCTGCTTTGTAAACATGCCGCAAGCAAACTTTGGGCCGTTTCCCAGTGCCCCCGCATGTCGGTGCATGGGTGAGTTCAGCGGTGGTCATGTCGTTCTATGAAAATGCCCAGGTTACAGTCCTGCGCCTTTAGTCCAAGTCTCTCTGTGTCGGTCCCGTGTGGATGGAGCCCCGCCGCGCTCAGCTGGAGCATCCTGATCCAGAGGCATGCCCGCGCCTCCTAGGCAGCACAACACACCAGCACCACGTTGGCAGCAGCCCAGTGCCAAATCTGTCGTGTAAAACTGCAAGCTCGACTGCGTGATCGGTTCAATGTTTTCATGCTAATTAACGCTTGGAGTTTTCTTTTTAAAAAGACAGTGTTATAATCATCAAGCTCGCTATGTGCTCTCCTGCAGGTTGTTGTTTTGCTGAGTTTAGAACATTAAAATTCCATGTATGGGTTAAGCCTGCTGTGTTTCCACTCCTGCCATTCAGTCACAGAAAATGATTAATAAATCATCAAATATTAATATCATCCCTTCAAGTCATAAAAGGCTGCAATATACATCTATGGTTTTTAAATAAAAATTGATGACTATGAGTTATTTTGTAATTGGGAACGTAGCGGGAGGGGGGAGAGACAATCTGATGAATGCTGTTATTTATTTTAACTTTTATATTAGGTTCATGAAAAAAAATATTCTCTCTATAACCAACCGAGATTTATCAGCCTGTGAAATTTTATAATAAAGAAAAGACTGATTTTCTAATTAAAGATTTGTCAAATAAAGAAAATAAGTGTGCATGTATTTTCTGTCTTTGGGGGACAGTCGTGTGAAATAAAATCCTTGAGCTGCATTTGCAAATTCTGTGACAATGCATTTCCTTGCTCTGAGCACTTCCATTCCCACTGCCCTGCACTGGAAGTGGTTGTCAGTGCATGTGGATAAAACACAGAAAAGCGTCGTCTCTCTAAATGATTAACCTGGCATTAATCTCAAATTTAGCCTACCCATTTTTTGGTGCATGTGCCTGATCTGATAGCAGCAGAGCTGTGCCGGGGGATTATACCACTGTTACATTGGGGCAGGGCAGATTATCCTGGCCTTATCTCCCTCCACTGACTGCCCAGAGAAACCAGAGTCGAGATTTGTGCTTCAAATTTTGCTCTACAAGAGATGGGATGAATCCAAGCTCAGGATTTCCATGAGTGAGCTGAAATTTCTTATCAAGTCCTACTGAAAACAGACAAGCCACAGAAGATTTTTCCTGGTGGAGGGACTTGTCAATGCCATCAAGAAAGAGTGAATGCCCACGAGGTACAAATTAAATGTCTGGAAGACAAGGTTCAAAACCCCTAACAAAGGCAAGGGGGGTGGTTGTTCTTAGTTATTAGAATTTCTCTTGCCATTCTTGTTATCCTTGCAATAACTCACTCCCTCTTTGAAGGTCACTGTTGTCCACATAGTACTGCTGAGAGCAGGAATTCCAGAGACCATAAATCATCTGAAAAAAATATCCTATTCCAGGGTGTGAAATTTGCCACTACTTGATTTCAATGACAGTCTTGTTGTCCCTGTGCTATAGATTTCTCTTTCGCTACCCTGAAATCAGTCACTGACAACCCACGTCAAAAACTCAGCCTTCCAATGGGATCATGTTAATCAAAAAAACCCCTCAAATTCCTATTTCTTTCTTCCCTTTCACAGGGACACAAAATTGACTCCTGTGGCTTCTGAGACAGAAATGTATTTTTCAGAATGACTTGTTTATTTTAGAAGTCTTAGACACGCTGTCATTTTTGGCCTTACAGAGAAAGGTTAATCTCATTGTCTATTTTTTGTTTCACTTTTCCTTCCTCTCTCTGCTCTTGTTTACTTCATCTTTGAAACACACAGGATCAGCCTCATGTGAAAGGCAGCTCTTTGCAGACACAAATGTCCATTAACCCCACTTTGGAGCACCTACTATCCCTTCTCTCTGTAAAAGCAGCACTAAGCAGTGGTCACAGCACATCGTCTGGGTCACAGTTTGTAATAGCTGCAATGCTGAAGATCAGTTTTCTGACATCCTTTCCAAATTAATGCCTACAAGATAATTACAGCAGCCCTAAAATATGAGATAATGTTAGAAAATCAGCATTATTTCAGCCATTTTTTATAGTACTTAAGCTTTGGTACTTCCTATGGTGCCTGTTTGATGTCCTTGCCTTTGCTTTCACCCCAAACAGATCACTGTTTTGCAAAGAGCCAACCAATTTTCTTGGATTAGTTGTAAATAAAGGTGACAATTTTTATTGGGATTTGCACAGTTACTGTAATCAGCAGATTCTGTCTGTGGAGAACAGAAGTTCTCAAAGGGTGGGATGAATTCTCTCCTCAGGCAGCTGTGCCATGGCTGACATGAAGTTAATTTCTGGTACAGCTCCATAAACACCCAGGCAGGCATCTGAAAGGACATGATTTCCCCACGCTAAGTTTGGTGTGATGAATTCCCCAAGCTGGTCCCTGGGTCAGGTGAACTGGTTCCCATCTGTGTAACGATGGGGGAAAGTACCCATACAGAGCCATAGCTGAATCATTTGAAGTTTATAAGTCAGTCACGTTCCATCATGGTACGTGAGGAAGGATTTTGCAGTGGTTGCAATCCTGCATCTGTAATCTGCCTTGGCCATGAGGTCAAGGGGACAAGCAGAGGGACACAGCCACTGCCCAGACTCCCCTGCTAGTCGAGACACCAATGGAAACGTATTTTCTTCAAAAATGGGATCCTTTTCTCATACAGTGCTCTGTGGTCTGCATTTATTAGTGTCAGTATTAGTAAATGTAAGGAAAATTGATACAGAACATTTGTTTTCAGCACACCAAATCACACTGCCTTCAGTAATAACGGCTGCAAATGAAAAACTGGTTCGATGAGATTGCTCAGCACAGCTTTGCTGTGATGACTAAATTCTCTGGGATCTCCAAAGGACCCTAAAATCCACATTTTTCTACTATGCATTATGTATAAATATGAATTTCTAATCAAGATATGCACTCTCGTCCTGGTATATATAGAACAGTCCTGAGTTAGTAAGAAATAGCTTTCTGGTCTCTTAAAAATTGAGATTCTTCTCTAGTGGGTCTTTAAATCTTTATTCCAGGAATTGATCATCCTCTTTTGACGTCAATGGCCCATACTGAGGTTATTGAGTACAGCAATTTTACAGCAGCTCCTCTGTTTTCCTTCATGTTTTACAATTAGCCAAAGTTTTAGCAGAAATATCAGCTGGGAAGCGAGTCTCTTGTCATTTCAGATTCATCAGCTGCAGAAGCCACCAAGAAAAGTCAAAACCAAAAGCAAACATATGTCTTCATATTTACATTTAAAGCAGGCAGCCCAAACAGCAGAGAGCTCTTTGCCTTTGTTAAGCACAAACAAAACGTTCTCAAGTAGTGAAGTGTGAAGGTGACTGGTAAATCAACCAACAATATTTTATATTAAGTGTTTGCAAAAAGAATAATTTAGGATGGAAAATGCCACTTCTCCGTGACAGTATACTATCCACGATTCCACCTTAAAAATGAATACACATTAAGAAGGAATTATCTTAACACCTTCATTTCTTTGTTCCTATTGTTTATCTAGAAGCCAATTTTTCCTTCATCCCATACTTTTTACCTCTGAAGATGAATTATCTTTCAGATTGTTGCCTTCTTTTTCACTAACACATTATTTTCCCTCTGCCCCAATATGTAGAGCTATACAGTTGATAAACCAGAGCAATTTTTACCTATTTGCCTATGGTTTTATTTTTTAAACTTTTTTTTACCTATTGTTTTATTTATTTACCTATAGCTTTTTGTAAAAATCACCCCCAAGCCAAATTTCACAAGTTTTCTGTTCACACGAAAAAAAATGTGCATACCTTTCATAACCTGAGATTAAACTTGCTGACATTCTGCAGTGCCCCAAACTCTGACTGAAAAATATTGTCAGATTTTTGTCTTTGTAGTAGTAGAGCCTTGAACCATTTGCACCATGAGAGTTCTACAGCTGCACACTGTGGTGGGTATAAGGTGGGCTTAGGCTTCCAGCACAATAAGGGATAAAAATGTGATGCATTTGGTCCAATTTTTTTGTGTAGCATGGAATTATATATCTCCCCTTCCAGTACAATAAGGACTTTGCCAAACTGGGGAGATTCCACCTGAAGGTCATGGAAATGTTCGGGGGACCAGAGGTGCATTTGACATACACAGATAAGCTGAGGAAGTGGGGTTTATTCAGATTGTTACAAAGAAAGCCACATGGCAGGTGTCACAGGAGACTTCCATAGTCTAATTTGAGTTAAGGAATTTAGATAAAGCCTGACTTTCCAGAGAAGTAAAATGAGAGGACAAGTGACAGTGGGCATTAAACACTACAAAGGAAATTTTGATGAGATACAAGGTAAAAATGGTTTCAATATAAGGGCAGTCAAATATGGAAACAGGTTGCTCAAGGAAGTCATGGGTTGACAAATTTGGGGACACTCAAGCTCAACTGGACGTGGAACTGTCCTGTGAAACTCAACTGGCCTTGAAGACAGCCCTAGTTGAAGTTTGGACTACCTGACTTCCACCTTATTGCTCCCTACAGCTCCCTGAAAGGAGGGTGTAGCCAGCGGGAGCCTGGTCTCTTGTCCCAAGCAACAAGTGACAGAATGAGAGGACATGGCCCCAGGCTGTGCCAGGGTAATGTCAGGATAGACACCAGGAGGAATTACTTCATATAAAGAATTGTTTAACATTGAAATGGACTGCCCAAGGAAGTGGTGGAGTCACCATCACTGGAGATGTCCAAGAAATGTCCCTGGACATGGCACTAAGTTGACAAGATGGTGAACAGTCAAAGGTTGGACATGATCTTGAAGGTCTTTTCCAGCTTAAAAGATTCTGTGATTCTGTGTGATTCTGTGGTCTCCAGAGCTCTCTCAGTTGAAAATAAAGAAATAGCTGCCTATGCTGGCACTTTATTGGATTTCTCTCCTCAGTTCTTGTGCCATGAAGGAGAGGACTTCTCTGGTAGGGATTTGGAGCTCTCTTTCCCTTACAATGTGGCCTGTATGTCAATGGATCCACTGCAAGAGATCTCAGAATACTCCAGTCCTGAAAAGCACTTTGTGAACAACATCAAAACGGAGTATAGGAAAGCTCTGTTATCACTTGGAATTGTTCTGTGTTTAGTATCATTGAGATATTATTTATTGGTATATCATAGTTTGTTGATACCAATTAGCTGACCTTGATTCAATTAAAACGGGAATGTCAGAAACATGGTAGAGTTTTCATGACCTTTTCTAAATGAAGAGTTGGTCACATATATTGAATATTTAAGAACATGATAGTGTGAGATTCTGGTTTTTTCATTCTTTTTAATTTTTCCTAATATAGAAAGCAACACTTATGAAAATATTTGTGGTTTTTTTTTCTTTTTTCCTTTAATCATGATCAAAATTTTTCCGTTGGAAATAAAAATAGAAAAACCCTTATCTAAGAATGTAAAAATCCCTCCCTGTTCCACACAAACGCTTGTTGATGCAGATTTATACTTTATATGTATATATAGTTCCATGTATAGGAATTGTGAATAGTCACAGAACACGTGGAAGGAAAAAAAGTCTTCTGGCACCCAGTGCCCAATTTTTAGAGCAGAAAAGCTCCGTCTATACAAGGATTACTTAGTGTTAGGGACCATTTTCTGCTGCAGATGTCAACTGGCACAATCCCAACAGATCTACGATATTAAAACAAAGTATTAAAACATAAAATCTACATCACATGAGTACTTGTGCTCCAGACTGTTCTCCAGCTCCACTGCCCTTCCCTGGACACGCCTCAGCCCCTCAATGTCTTTCTTAAAGTGGAAGGCCAAGGACTGGCCACAGAACTCCAGGTGCTCCCTCACCAGTGCTAAATACAGAAGGCCATGGTAAAGTTCTGGTCTTGTGTTCCTCTTTGTTTTCCTCTTTGCTCTTATTGAGATCAATGTTAAATTCCCATCGGCTTTCCCAGGGGGAGAGCTGGATCTACCACAGCTGGATCTACCACAGCTAGATCTACTATGTGTACAACACCTTTAATGGTTGAAGGACCAGTAAACTCTCTCATATGTATATGAAAAGACACACATCCAAGTGACCATTCAAGTCTTTTCCTTCCTGATTAAGACCTGAATCACTGAGGTAGTTAACAAGTACAATAACCTCTGTACTGTGCCTCTACCCCCAAGGAACAATGACTGTGATTCATAAGGTCCATTATGTGCTACATTTGGCACATTGTCAACAGTGCTACCTTTTCAAGAGCCAGGATAAAGGGTAATGGAATGGAAAATTTCCTTTTATCCCATCGCTGGGTCAATCTGGGTGTATCCCATGTATTAACTTGCAGCCAAGAGGCAGAGTGCGTGTCTTCAAATCACATGCCCTTTGGGAATTTCTGAAGGGAATACTACTGGCACAAAGGAAAAGGAAACAAAGTAATGTTCAGCAAGTTGAAAGAATTCTTTTATTTTCTTTCTTTTTTCTTTTCAGCTGGCCTCTCCAAGTTCTTACTAAAAGCATAATTCAGTCAGAGGCTTTCTTCCATTTTAATGCTAAATATGTAGGTTGAAAAGTACACATTGTCTGGAATTTGGGGTTACAGGTGAAAACCATTCACCTTCCTTTGACACTGCAATCAGTGCCTGGTATTAGAACTTGGGCTGATTTTAGAAGATTGTACAAATTTCCTTTGAAAAATCCACCAAAACCAAAGAGATTTTTTTGATTCAGTCCTGAATTTTCATTCCATCCAAGCCATATTGCAGTTATTATCTATTTTTATCTCAGACCTGGCAAACCTCTTTCCCTCAAATTGCCTGTCTACCCTACCCTGTTATGCAAGGCAGTCCAACAGCTGTGCCAACTACATCACATCTGCAGGCTTGGGCTCCATGATCAGTTGTTGCTTTCCAGGATTCAGCTTATGACAGAAAACATAGGACATTTGAGAATGTGAGTTACTGAAAATAAGTATTTTCAACAATTTAAAGTCCTTTGCAAACTGCACATTTGTCATTGCTGCATCATTAAAAGTGGAGCAGAAGGCTGTATGGATCCACTAGCTCTTGAGTAGTCAAACTGAAGCCTTAAGGTTTTAACTTTTATGTTTTTCATATATTTGTAATCCTGTAATTCTTTAGTGTATAACTCTAAAGTCCATATGGAGTGTTAGCTACTGCTTTCTCATTTTCGTGAGACACAACAATTCCTCTCTAGGCCTGGGAATCAAGGACACCTCACTGTCTCAGGCCCCAAGAAATGTAAACAAAAGTGAGTTGGGGCGAAGCAAACTTGGGGTAAATGACTTCATTACCTGAAGCTGTAATTAGAAAATTAATCCCCAATATGCAAATGGAGCAAACTTTTAAAAGTATGAAGGCCCATGACAGGTCATCCATTTTTTGGGTATAGCCCCTGGGGGGCTTCATCTGCCCTGCATGTACCTGAAGGCCCTTCAATATATATAACTGCTTTTGTTTCCCTTAATTTTGTCTAGCCTCTGTTTTTAGGTAAGCCCATCAAGGCATCAAAACCAACAGCCTAATTTCAAGAATTTTGCACAAAAGAAGCGGTGATGAATGATGACGATGATTTATTAAGCTCTGTGGCAGAAAACAACTGTAAAAAACAATACCTCAACATTTTGAAGAGTGTCCAACCGTCAATACTTCTGTTCAAGGAACCAGGTATTACACATCAGGAAAAATGGCAGCCAAGATCTTGCCCTTGGTTTTTTTTCTCTTTTAGTTTTGTTGCATTTGCTGCAGGTAGAAGCAACATCACACTCACTCCTTGAAAAATGCTGTGCCATTGTCTTTCCTTAAGCTTTGTGGTAAATTCTCTGCTCTGCCTCTCTAAAATAATGTACATAGCCTAAGGAATGCCTTTATCTCATTCCTACTGTATGCTAGACTCTATTGCATTCAGCTGGCCTGATCCATATGCATTTCTATTTTCCAGATAATTACATTGCTGTACTTGTATCATTAGTTTTATTGTTGCTGTTTCTAAGAGGCTTTTCCTACCTAGCTGATTTCCAGGTTTTCTTTTTTGAATTTTTCTGAGATGCTGAGTGAGAGGAGAAGGCAGCAAACCTCTTCTGTTCCTAATCATAATCCTCACTATCCAAAACCTTGAAGACTTTCTCATTACTACTCCTAACAAAAAGCATTTAAGAGTCATTATTTCCCTTCTTGATGCTCTGTAGCAAAAAAATGGTTTTCCCCATATAAAAAGTCCAGGTTTGAACTAAAGTCATCAAGGAATGGGGAATCAACCCCTTCCCACCATAATTTGTTTCAACTCATAGTGAAGAGTTATGGCTAAAGCAGATTATCCTAGTTTTCATTATTTATTATATTTATTATTTATGCTCTCTATTTTTATACCACAAACTCAATCTCCTCTGAAACATCTGCCAGACTCCATAACTGGACACAGTGACATTTTGTTCTGGGATGGAAGAAAAATGCTCACACTGAGCTGCTCCTGGAAAAAGGTGTTGTTGCCACCCTGTCCTAAGGTTAGGAGCCAGCTGCCATTGCTTTACCTGCAGGTGTGTGTTGGTGTCCCCCCACGCCAGGGCAAGGAGGCAGCTCAGACTGGCTGATGAGGGGTGGTGTGCCCAGGACACGTGTCCACGGCCTCCTCTATCAATAGTGGGTCAAACTCTGGAAGCCCCAAAAGCTTGGGAGACTTTTTCCGGCTTTGTGGGTATTGCAGCAAAACCTCCAAAAGCAGAAATGGCATGTTCATGGAGACCCTGAAAACATCTACTGGGAACTGCTGTCACTTCATTTGGTTATTGCTCTTCTAGCTAGCATCCTAAAGGACACATGCATATTAAATGTAAGTATTCCAACTCAGCTTTGATCCCATCTAGTTGGCAGTACTTTTAATAGCAATGCTTGAATGAACACAGTCTTCACTGGTATTCCTTGAAGTTTATTTATGCTCCTTTTGCTGCTGGCATACTCATGGTCCTATTAACAGCAGGAGAGAAAGGAAATTTAGTTATGACTAGCAAAGCGGTTTTTCTCTGGAAAATAACTTTCCATTCTTAAGCACTTCCATAGGCTTGGGAGCCTAGATTTTCTCTTGCAGAATCGCTGCTTTGCCGAGTATCCTTCTTTTGATACTACAAATCTATCAGAGGTGTCACACCATTCCTAACTTGAGCTGAACCTGACCTCACAGGAGCACAAGGCTCATTTGGTATTTAGAAACAGAACAACACCCTGTCCTTTCCTAGTTGTTCCACAACTTCCTTTTCATCCACTTGCCAACCTTTAACAAGCAAAGGAACTTTACAGGAAGGTAAACAAATATAATAAACCAATCTCTCTGAAGATGAACTGTGCCTTCTTTTTATTTTTTTCTTCCTGTAAGTCTTCAAGACTGAAATTCTAATAAACAGTTCTTCATAAGATATCTCCTGTCACTTTTTATTTTTCTGAAACATTTTTTTCCCATTGGTATATCTTTCAGCATTTACCCAAGCCAGAAAAATGCTACTTACTGACATTAACAGGCTTGCAACATTTAAGTAAAGCATATAAGCTATTTAGAAAAACCAAGCTGACAACAACATTTCAAAAATGAGACTATAATGTAATAAAAACATTATCCTGGCTTGTGTCTGATGAGGGAATAAGAAAATGAATGAAATATTGCCACAAATGAGAACTGGGAGAATTTTCCAGAGAAGGGAAAAATAAAAGTGGAGCTAGAGAAAAACAAGGCAAAACCTTCTGAAAAGGCCATGTTTTATTGCAAGAATTTATGGCTTCTCTCCTTATCTCAATGCACCCTCTGTGAAAACACTCCCCTCAGCAAACCTGAATGATCTGTCAGCTGCCCACTAAACCCTTTTTCTTCAAAGGGCTTAACCACAGTTACATGTCCATTGTACTTCCACAGAATGGTGCATCCATGTTTCAAACAGCAGAGCTTAATACGTCCCTGAAAGCATCTCTGCCACTGATGTTAGCAGCAATAAATGTGGCAGACTGAGGATATATTCCCAGCAGGGCTGTGACAGTGCTTAATATAGGTCCCTATATGCCCACCTGTGTGGAAACAAATCTGTTACTTGATGATGTCTCTTTCTATTCAGCTATTCAGGTGCAAACCTTTCCCTTGCTGTCATTCCTTGGTGACATACAGTTTTTCTGTAAATAACACTGCAGGCTGATTTCTTCCTTCTTTTCCTTCAAATCCTGAAGAAAAATCTCTGGAAGCAACAGGCTCTGGCACCAAAAGTGGGTGAAGTTTCTGATACTCAACATGACTTTTATTATGCTATGCCATACCGTGGTGCCATGCAGCCCTTTCTGGCACCAATCCCAGCAGCATCCCTGGAGGGTTGTTTGTCTTAACCCAATCTCTTTATACAGATGGAAGAGAAATGAGACATAGGAATCTGCACAGTTACCTAACAGTGTAGCCAATGGACTATTGCCCAATCTAGCCATAGAGACAAGTCAAACTGACACTGAAACTGAGAGGAACCTTTGGAACAAAGGCAGTTCCCTTAGGAGATGGAGAAAATGGCAGCCAATAGAAAAATGGGGGAGTTGGAGTACAGCCAGAATATTAGTGAGCTGCAGATATTTTTGCTTGCCTGTCCTTGAGAGTCACTGTGACCTTGGAAGGGTTTGCAATGGCATGAAGCTGTCCTACCCTTCTAAGCACAGGACAAGAATAAAACAGATGTTAAGCCAGCTTGGTGTGCTTCTATTTCTGCTCAGCAGAGTTCAGCCAGAGCATATCCAGGATTCTCTGTTCATGCAGTGCCCCAGCAGTGGGGCATCAGAGAAAAGAGGTGGGTGGTGAGTGTGCAGCTCCTGCACATGCACTCGTGCCCCACTG
Organism: Callaeas wilsoni; assembly: GCA_013398955.1. NCBI lineage: Eukaryota > Metazoa > Chordata > Aves > Passeriformes > Callaeidae > Callaeas > Callaeas wilsoni. The sequence continues at coordinate 116,189 of VWPU01008398.1, forward strand.
GCAGGGCATAAAAGAGAGCTTGGTTTGACCAGTAGATGAGCAATTTCATTTTGCTCTTTTAAGCCTCAGGTTTGGTTCAACATACCATGGACGTGGGCATCATCATTTTCTCACTCTCTTCTCCAGTGAGACACGGCTCACTGTCTGCTCAAAGATGACTGTGATTAATTAAAACACTAATGCCTACCAATTTTTATGCAAAACTCCACATGACTAAAATCCAGTGTGCATTTCACACCTCTGGAAGATTAAGAATTGCATGAGAATGGAACAGGAATAGAAAATTTCAAAGCAACAAAACTTCAAACTCTCTTATTTCAAAGCAACAAAACTTCAAACTCTGGCAGTTTCATCTCTGTAATTCATGATATCTTTAGACATTATTCCACTTCCTTTCAATAATCATCAAGACTTTAATTTTTTTTTCTCTTATCCCCAAATCTACCTTGCTGTAAACGTGGACAGAGCAGCAAACTGCTTGTGACTAGAGTAGTTTTCTTCTTTTTTTTTCCCCTCTTTGTTCTTCTTGCTTTTTCCTGCTGATTTTCTTCTTCATGTAGTAGTAGTTCATGTGGGTTCCTGAAATAGACACAAAACTACATCCTGTGGCTATTGATTTATACAAAACCCTAAACACCTTTCCAGGCACTCCACTAAGGGATTTCAAAACCCACGTGATTACTCCAGGACAAATTCTAAGTATTGCAAGATTCATCTCTATTTAAATGAAGGAATCCCTTGCTCTATTTAAATGAATGAATCTCTTGCTAAAAGACTTTTCTTTCACCATGGTAAGGAAGAACTGTCCTAGGAAATAATTCCAGCAAAGACTGATCTCATAGTTTGAGATACTGGTTCCTAAGAGTGAATTTGGCAAAGACAACATTCAGAGAAGTAGAAATTGAGCCTCCCATCCATATGAAAAAAGTTTGCGTATGGTTTTGGGGTAGTTTTCAAGGTTACAGTCTAGTTCCTCGGACAAGAGCCCTCCTTACATAAGAATATTTATTGGAAAGGTATGGATACGCATCTCAATTTCTCCTTCTCGCTCTCTTCAGACAGGCCACTCACTTTGTCTAAATAAAGTTAAATAGCAACTGGGCCAGAGAAAAATAGAGAAACTGACCGTACAGGCATGTAACCAAGAGTCTTCTAAATACAGTAGACTCTGATTAAAACCCATATTCCCAATAGGAGGGAAAGGACCCTTGGACCTCCATCATCTCCTTGCTCTGTGTGCACCCTACACTATTCAGCATTCTGGATCCTGAGTAAAGCTTTCAAAAGTTGTAATACAAAATGGGGAAAACATCATTATTACACTTGGTATTTAGGTGAGGTATTTAGACTAAAGTCTGACATTTGACTCCCACTGGATGTGTGCACCCTTGAAGTCCTTCACAGCTTTCTATCCGACCGTCATATTTTAAGAAGAAAAAAATTCTGAAAAGTTATTTTTAATCAGTATAGCTGGAATCAAAAGTTGTCCCTATCCATCAGCACAAAATCAAAATTAGAAAAGTCAAAATATAAAATATAATGATCCAGAGGAACAAGATCTGTGTGTAACCCACTCACTTCAAACTTTGCCCAATTGAGTCATTCCACTTTCTGATTTCATTGTTGTTCTTTTTGGCTGTTAAAAGTAAAGAGAAAGAATTGAGGGGAAAAAATCTAACACAAAACTTAGTTGTTGTTGACCACATTGAAACATCCTAAAAGGGAATTGCCTTCCACAAGGTGAATATTCATCTGCTTTAAACATAAGGTCCCTAGGAGAAAACTTGCATTACTACACCACCATCCTTTCTACATGCTGAGCGCCCGGAAACATGGCAGTAAAACTGAAGATGGGTTCGCACAAACTCGTTTTCTTGTTACACAGCAATTTTATCAGCCTATTTCTGGCCCAGCCAGATTCCCACAAACTACAGCCCTGCAGCCACAGTGAGTGCAGCTATAGTCAAGCTGGGCTTTTGAAATCTCAGCGGTAGCCCAAACCACTGACTCTGTGAGACTTAGGGCTGTTTCAGCACCACACCATGGAAATACTCATGGTTCACAGTATTTTATACCTGAAAATCAAAATCGGATAAAGAACAAGTCTTAGTTTAATACAACAGCAAAATCAGTAATTCATATTGGGATTCAAACCCCTGTTTAATTTCTAACTGCAAACCCAGGCTGTTTTAACATCTATGTGTAGGTGTTAGATGCACCAGAACCATTTCTTTTTTTCTAAATCCTCGTTTAATTCTTTTATTTTCAGCTTCAACACCAGAAAAAGCTTACCATAAGCAGAAAGCTCTTCGTTAATCTCCAAATCTCCATGGAGAGTGCATCTGTTATGGTGCTCCCTCTGATCTTTTAGTTTTCCTACTGATCTAAAAATAAATATTTGCTCATAATTTATTTTAAAAAACCAGTTTCTTTTTCAAGATATCAGAGTAATATCTATGAAAGAAAGGGAAAAAAATCTGTTCTTTTATTCTGGCTTTGAAGAAAGCTGATAGAAATAACACCTGATTCACTCAGAGAACTATTTTAAAGCCATTTATAAGCATGACCTTCAAAGAAAGAGAAAACGCCTTCTTCAGTGCCTGTCATAAGATCTGAACCTGCCTCAATGAAATCAAAGTGCTCTGTTTTGCTGGACCCATAGGATGTGGGCAGGACCATCCCTCCCCGGGGTCATTAAAACCAGTCTGTTTGAGCATCCTTGAACGTTTTTTCAGGTAACACTCTTTATGTCACCTCTGTGGGACAAGACCCTGCCAGGAAGAACTCCTGTGGCTCCTACAGAAAAGTCACTTTGTGCCTTTGCCTTTGTGTGATCATGAAGCGCCTCTGCAGAGTCAGCCAGCGGCCCAAATTCTGCTGCTTGATGAATGCTCCCTCACCACTTAATGATGTGCTGCCAGGACAAAGCGTGTCCTTCCCTCTGCCTCGTGCTTGATGTTTTACACTGGGATGTTTTATTTGGTGCTTTCCAACTCCTGCTTCATGAAAAAAATCTGTAAATATGATCCTTTCATCTTCTCCATGCTACTTGTGGGCCCTACTATATCCCATCAGATTCCCCCTCTCTCAAGACGAGTCCATTTAACCTGCCATTGTACAGATGTTGTTCCATGTTTTTTATCTTGTTTTTGCTGCCCTTAACCAGTTCTTTCCCTCGTCTGCCATTTCCTGGGACAGTGTGCTGGAGCTGTGCATGAATGGTGCAGATGTGGTGTGACAGGAGTCCTGGCAGCAGCCTGGCACTCTCTCACAGCTCAATCCCAGTTCCTCCTACCAGGTTTTTTGCTGTAGCTGAGCTTGCTGTGTGGGCAGAGTAAAATGGGATTGAAACACTGCCAAGTGCAGTCAATACCACCCAGCACTCAGGTTTGCACTGACGAAATCTACAGTTTCTGAGCCTTGCCTGGTCAGATTTACAGACAGGTTGTTGCTGAGGGGGACAGGATGAGTCCGGGAGGAAAAGCCTCCACCTGCCTGTGTCTCTGTACCTGCTGCCAGCACTGCCTGGCAAGGTTTTCCACTGTGCACCTGTTGTCAGACAAGCACAGAAAGGAAGATGGATTCCTCTCCTCAGTTTCCAGCTCTCCTCAGAGGTCTCAGAGAAGCACAGGACAAAGCTGCTAGTAAGAAGGAGACGATCTCACTTTGATGTCCTCTCAGGGAAGAGCATGTTAAAAGCCTGTCCAGGTAACACTCCACTGGGTCAGGATGCTCAAACCATGGCAACTCCCAAACTTTGATTTGTAGGATCTGTTAGCCAGAGCTGCCAAATGTCTTTTGGGGTCAGGGAGAAGATAGGTGGAGACAGTAATTTTTCCTTTATTTAGAGAATCACTTTAATCGGAGTATCTGCAAGTAACTTCTCAAGTGGAAGTTTCACTTGTTTCTCATTAGACTGAAATAGTTCTCACACACTTTTTGCAGCCACTCAAGTCATAGAAGGGCTTGGGTTGGAAGGAATCGTAAAGATCATCTCGTTCCAATTCCCCTGCCATGGGCAGGGACACCTTCCACTATCCCAGGCTGCTCAGAGCTCCATCCAACCTGGCCTTGAACACTTCCAGGGATGGGGCAGCCTCAGCTTCTCTGGGCAACCTGTGCCAGGGCCCCACCACCCTCAGAGGGAAGAATTTCTTCCTATTATCTAATCTAAACCTACCCTCAGTCAGGGCAAAGAATTTTACTACAGACATGTGCAGGTTATGGATTGCAGTTAAACAGCACCAAAAGAAGCCTCGATGTGAAAACATACAATTTTGTGATCAAAACCCAAGACAAAACCACAGGTAACACCATTGATCCATTCTCTTGCTTTATTTGAAAGCACATTCAGATAACAAAGTGCAGAAAATAAAGTCTGCCCAAGAAATCATCCATCTGGTTGTGTGTTTAGGGGAATAAAAAGGGCAGAGAAAAATGAAAATCACCATTGTTGTTCCAACACAGTGACAGTAAAGTGTCCCCTGATGTTAAGTGCAGCCAGTAAGTGAGGTTCTTTACCACTTCATAACACAGTGTTATATATTAATAACATATTAACTCAGCAACAGCACTTGAGAACTTACACAGTTATTTACAGGCTCGCTCCATAAATTTTCTCTTACATTGGTGATTGCAGTTCCAGGACATTGCACTGACACACAAGGTGTTGGAAACATCGATGGACACAAACAATTGAATTTTATACCATGAGTTACAAAATCATAGTAGCTAATGAACTCTCCCACCACTCTGACCTCTGAGGTTCATTAATCACCATGCTCAGATCCTCCATTACACGTTGAGCTCCAACATGCTGAAAAAATTCAGTAATAAATATTCTAGGAAGTTTTTTATTAGTTTATTACAGCTTTGAATGTTGCTTACAACACAGTGTGGTATGACTGACACTTCAGCTGTGTACTCCAGTGGGTCATTGGCAAGGTCAAGTGCATCTTTTAAGGACTATAATGAAGAACATGGAGGAAGCCAAAATCACTCAAAGCCAGGTACAAAGTGGCCTTCAGCCTTCCTCACCTTTGTGCTACCAGCCAAGTTAAATCCTTAATGCAGTCAGTGGGTTTCCTCAGCAAAAAGGATCCTCTTAGCTCATGGTCTAGTTGTTTACATCAGAGTTGGAGAACCAGCTCCCAGACAGTGGTCAGCACATCTGGTATGGCTTGGGTCCCATAAAACTGAAGAGATATTTTCTCCTTTTATTTCTTTTGCAGTCTCAGAGCAGTACCCTGATTTTGGTGGAGTTGCTCCTGGTTCATCTCACCTTTAACTGAGATAGAAGCCCACCCTTTTCCCTACTTTCCCTTTTCCCTACAGACCCCAACTCTCTGTTGTGGGTGTTGTTAACCAGGTGCAACCCCAACAAGGCTGCTAAGGCTGCTGTGGTGGGAGATGAGCAAGGCAAAGGAAACACAAGATCCTTTTCTTACATTAAGAACTGGAAAGAGATGTAGACATGGACTTCCAAGCAAGTGTGCATGTATTTTCAGCAGGAAGGAGTCTGATCCTCTAAACAGAACAGAAATCTATCTAATACATGTCTGTGATTTCTTGCTCTACTATATTAAGCATAGACCAGTATCAGGACATTAAATGTGAATACAATACTTCTGCCAACAAACTGAAACAATAAATACAGCACATATACACGAAAAATTACACTTGAAATTATTTCTTGATAGGACACACCTTCAGCAGTAGAAATCTATTTCTGTACAATTAATACACCTAAGCTTTGAGATAACAATCATATTGCAGTTATTTTGGGTCAGTATCACTAAAAGTCTACTGGTATATTTGTAAATTTAACTCTATTAGAAATATAATTCCTAAGAATGAAAATGTAGATCACAAAACACTAATATATGTTTTTCTGAAGGTAATTTTCTCATGTAATTTTCCTGTGGTTGTTTGGTGTATTTTAATTTAATGACTCTGGCATTCCAGATTTATTATCGTATTCTCAAAGCTCAATAGCACAGCTGAAAATATTTTATTCCAATAAATTGTCCATGTCAGTAATTACAGCACTTTATTTCAGCTTGAACTGCAAGTGTTGCAGAATGATACCTCTCCAAAAAGCTCATCTGATAACTGTGAAAGCAAAGCTGCTTCTTTCATAATAAACTTTAACTCTGCATCTGCACATGACACTGCATTGCACCAACTCTGGATTTTGAAACCACTTCATTAGAAGCGAAGTTTCTCTGTGTAAGGGGTCTTTTAAAGCCAGTTCCAGTGTAAACAGTCCAGCTGTCTGTACAGCAAGGTCAGCACTCATTGCTGACTCATTTGTCAGCACTCATTTGCTTCAGGAGCAGACACGTCCTAAGGTGAGATCCTACTAGTGTTTAAAGTAGGAAAATGCTCATAAATCCAGATATCAGGACTAAAAATGACTGTTTAGAAATATTTCCAATTGTTAACAATTTTTGTTAGGAGATTAAATAATCTGTTCTTGGGTTTCTGGTAAATCATGCCCCTCTTCTCCCCTTGAGAACTCTTCCAAAGCCCAAATGTTCCTGTAGTTCAGAAAGTCCCATTACAGCTTTTCCTGCCTTAGCTTCCAGCTTTGATTTCTCATTCTATCACCTTCTGAGACTGAGAATAACTCTCTTCCTTCATTTACATTATTATTGCCTCAAAGTTTTTATAGACTGATATAATTCACTCTCAGACCTTTCCTCTTTTAGACTACTTTGTTTAACCCCGTCACCCTCTCACCTTAGTTTCTGTTGCTTATACATTATCATTTTTTTCTCCTCTCTGTTACACTTTGTCTAAAGCTTCCCTTAGCTTTGGGGACCAGAACTGCAGACAGACAGGCAGGTTCTCCACCCACTGATCAATCCAAGATAATTCAGGAATTTGTAATTCAGGAACAAGGATTTTCAGGTGCTCCAGGGAAACTTTTAAGTGTTGCAGACTGCCTCCATGAATGCAAAATCCTAAGATAAGATCCCTTCCTTGATATGTTTTGCAAGATTTGTGCAGAAAAGGCAAGACTTTCACACCAGCCTCTGATTTTAGGATGCTGAGCCTCTGTGTAGCCCCTTTTAGAAATCAAAAAGGTCTTCCCATCTCTATTTTTGTACCTATTTTCTACACACACCTATTTCCTAAATGTTTCATATTTTCACTAATGAAGGATTATGCTTGATGCTATGTAAACATTATTTATCATTTAAAATGTATTCTGTACCACACATGTATCCACCATCTATATCTAAAATATGTTCGTGCAACATCAGGTTTTGGTCAGTGCAATGTTTACTTGTTATTTCACAAATTTATTAGCTATATTCCACAAAGATTAAGAGATCTACTCCCAAAACTCCCTTTAGGTGCTACACCCAAAATACAGACCAATGACCATCTTACTGACTCAGGGAACCTACCAATCCTTTATCAGCAACTTTCATTCATTTGTTGCAGTCACCTGATTTGATACTGAATGTGTCTCTCAGAACAGGTATCTAACAAACCAGATGGGTTTTCTTTTCTACCCAACTGAGACACAAAACTGCAGTTAGTATTGGAAAAGGCTCGTTATTCACAGCTGGTGAAGCACCCTTTAAGTTCAGAAGTAACAAAAGCATGAAAATCTGTAACAAAGCCTTGTTTTTCGAAAGATTTTGCTCTGGCTTACAGGTTCAAGACCCTCTTCCCCCAGCTACAAAGTGAAACAGGCGAAACTGGGGAAGGGAAGGTCATTCCAGGCAGTTACAGAACCAGCCCTCACTGTGTGCACCGTGTTCCAAGCGAAGGAGGATATGAGCCATCCTGAAAAGCAAAGCATGTAGATAAGAAAAAGGCCAGTATGGGATGCACAAGAGCTCAAGAACGTGCGTAAAGGTGGTGATGATAATGGTGGTGCTCATCAGCAGCTCTCCAGAGAATCTAGCTTCAGGCAGCTAAACGTTCTTCCTTGGGACCACAGAACTGCAAAGGCCTGTGAAACCTGGGAAAATACAGATGTGGAGGAAACCAACCAAACCTTCCTTGAGAGAATGGAAGAGAAATTGGTCTTATGGTGAATGTCATTTGTTAAGAGCTTCTTACCCAGGGCAAGACTCATCTGGGGACACCCTGAGCTGGGAAATGTGACTAAATGTGACTAAAAAGCAGCTTTCCTGAGGGATGCAGATTGGTGTGTCTGAAAGTTCCCTGGTGGGAAGAAGAGGTAGAAACACAAACATAAAATGAATAATGTAGAATTACAGGAGAAATAAGTGCCTGGTCATTTAGCAGCTATTCAGATTTATTCTCATGACCAAGAACACCTTGCATAGTGGAGGTGGCACAACCTCTAAAAGATATTGTCAGCCACAAGAAAAGTTCCACCAAGGAATCCAATTCACTATCACTGTGCCTGTCATTCATTAATCACACTCTCTTTGTATGAAGACACATCAATTTTCTCTTTCAATTTCGATGCCACAAAGCCAAAAATCTTCTGCTATCAGCAGTCTTGTGCTGTGGATGATAAATATTTTTAACAAATCACTTGTTGGGTTGGGTTCTTTTCATTTTTCTTAAAGGTCTAGAAATAAAATTTGCTACAGCTGCATTCCTCTGCATGGACAAATGCTCCCTACTCTCTTCCACAATCCCACAACAACAACTTACATTTTTAGTACTTTATTTTTTTCAACTTCTGTCATAAAACTTTGTTTAAATCTCCTAATTCGAGAATCTCTTCAGGCATTTTAAATCTTGATATGTCTTCATTGTTAACAGATTTCTAAGTCTGCAGAAGAAGGTTTATAGTCATTCTTTATGACTGAAAATGACAAATAAAAAATTTCCATATCCACATGCTTTGCATAATTTCACTATCACTTCAAAATACAGTATTGCTTTCATTACTCTCTTACTCTCAATCTTGCTGTCCAGGTCAGCTCATTATCTAAGTGGAGTCTTAGCCTGTGTCAATTACTTCCTTCGAGTCATGGACAGTGAATTCAAATAGAATTTTGCTTCTTGGCAGCCCAGTCTGAATGCACACAAAGGTTACATAATAAAAGGTCCTCATTTATAGCTATTATTCTTGATGGCATTATTTTCATTGAAAAACATTTAGTTTAATGTTTATACATAAAAAAGGAAATTTCTTAATATAACAGGAGGATGAAATATTGAAAATGCAATAAAGAAATCTTCCTTCAGAGTCATATTCCTTACTCATTCATCACACTGAGTAGGTTTTATACTGTTGGTGCTTTGACGAAGCCCAGATCACAAAATAGCATAAGTTTGAAACTTATAAAACATTTAGAAGATTTCTAGAACAGGAAAGTGAGAGATTTACTGTCTTTTGATGACCTCAGACCAAGGTTACAAATCTCAGTTCTGTATAATAATCAATTATCAGCCTCAGCACAGGGAGAGGAAGAAACTCTGTCCTGAACATCAGTGGCAAAGTATTATCTTTAGAACCATCTGGCTACAACCTTCAAACCAATTCAAAGCTGACCTTGAAAATTTGAATCCATAATAAGCCCCCTCATTCCTCTACCACTGTGATCCCAAACAGAGCAGAAATTGTGCGAGCTGCTTTATATACAGGTGAACAAAGAGAGTGCTCCAGTTCTCTTTTGTCATTGAATCCAATGAGATCCATTTGTTCTTAGGTTCAGATTCTGCATTTAAATTAAGCACTGCATGCTGAAATGTGCACGTCCTGCTTGATTCAGGGGAACATCTTTCACTTGAGCACATGCTCAGCATAAACTTGTCTCTAACTCCTGCACTAGCTGGAGTCCTTAAGCTTCTTCTAGAGCAAAATACTGTTCAGTCATGGCAAAACTGAGTTTTCAGACAAGAACAGTTATGGCACTGAATAAAAAATAAATAAATTTAAATAATATGAAAATAAATATCTTTAAATCATGTGAAATACGTTTATCATTATTCTGGAAGTTCATATTTAGAGTTTACTAAACTTCTGAACTCTTTAGGTAGCACACGTATCTAGTACATTCTCTACCGTGGAATCCAAAAATATCTTACACTCTTTAAAAATATAAAATTCAGCCCTACCACAAGTGTGTTTCCACTTCTGGGATGAGCCAGCAGCAACTCTGAGGAAAGTACATAATTTTAACAAATTAAGAGAAAAGCTTCCCCAATTTAAATTAGAGGAAGGATTCATGCACAAACTGTGAGTTGAGCTACCCCTAAATCTGGCCAGACTAGTCAGCAATTCCTACAATTTTACCAACAGTGTTGCTCCAGCTAATCTCATTTACAGGGCCACTGTACATCTGATTTACATTACACCCTAGTTATGATAAAAACCTATAGATACAAACAAGAGTTTGCCTGGTTGAGGAAAATAATTAAAGCTGCAGCAGGATGCAGGCAAGGTTGTTAATATCTTTATAAACAAGTCTGCAAATATTGTAAAAGATGCCTTCTGCTCTAGATCGGTTTGTGGGCACAATTTGCAAGCATAGTTAAGAAATAAGCTGGTCTTATGCTGAAAGGTCTGTAGAAATGAAAGAACTCAACTTGTGGGGAAAAATTAGCACAGAACCATGTATAGGTAACATGACAACTCTTTGTACCTCTGCAAGTTCTCTTCGTATTTATTCAAACTTCTTTTGCTAACGCATTGCAGAGGAGGAAGCAATACTTTCCTTCACCCAGCTTAGGAAATTCAACAAAATTCTGCTTCTGCTACGTGGTCTGAATATGATTTGATAAAATAGCAACTGCAGAATGGGAGTGTTGGGACATGCCAACAAACATCAGATTAAACCTTTATGATATTATTGTATAAAGCAATATTAACATCACCATGGATCAGCTACAAAGGAGTTCAGTTCAGTGTGGCAGGAAGTGCATGTTAAAAACAATTCTGAAATAACGGTAGGATAAATTAACGTTAAACAGGAAATATTAAACAGGAAAGTAATGGAAACTCTTTCACAAATACTTTCTTTCCTTAAAGGAATAACTCAGAAGAAAGCTTTGCCCTTGTAACTTTGTTTTTTTTAACTGCAGAAATCTGTGGGAGACTCTTTGATTTGCAATTAACTTATTTTTAATAGAATCATATCCTTCTTGAAGAAATGACATAGAAACATCAAAATTTTAAGCATTAAAAATCTGCTTTTACAGAAACGTTAATTTTTGATCTGTAGTGATGCCTCTACCTTAAGATAAATCCAAAGGAGAAAAATGAGATAATAGGAATAATTATGGCTCCCATCCAACACAATTGTTTCAGCTGCCTCACTCTGCAGATCATTTCAAGACAGACTGTTTTTCTGTTGAATGCATTAGGAACTTACAGAACTTCATTCTCTCAAATAGTTACTAATCCTCACCTTTCCAGGACTTAGTGTTTAAAAATCACTCCGCAGCTGCACTTTGGAAGGACTCCTCTGTTACCAGTGCTGTGACCCTTCTCACAAACACACCAGTTTTGAATCTGGTTTCATGGTTTGGATTGAAGAACGTTTTGCCATTTTATATCTCATTAATTGATCTCATAAGGAATTGTGATGAGTAAAATACATGGTGAAAAATTCAGTTATCAATCAATAAGTCAAATCTTTCTGCTTATTGCCATATATTTCATTGTAATTTTGGCCAGAGAATGATAAAAATGTGTGAAATATTGCTTTGCTCAGTTTGGCTTGGGCTGACTTCATTTCAGTTCTGCTTTTTTATTACAAAGTTGTTCATAACTCCTAAATGAATCTACAATTTGAGCAAGAGACCTTTCCCCTCTCATTCACAATTGAGTAAGGATTTGTTTTTCTGTATCTCATAAAGTGATCCTGTGTATGAGCATGGCACTTCTGGTGTTGCCTTGACTAAACACAAAATACTTCTGAATATTGAAGGACTGAAGTCAAGGTGGGTTTGAGACAGCTTGTGGCCTCATGATTTGGAGAGATGCTCACCAGGGAAATCCAGTCAGTTAATGTTTCCCCATTGTGTAATTCAGAGCCCTGATAAGTGAAGCTCCAACTCAGATTTGTCCTCTAAGGAATCCTTTCTCTCATGCTCCAGGTCTCCAGTGACTGCAGCAGGAATTTAGGGAAATTAGCTTTGGTAAACTAAAACTGGCCTTTATGAATATTTTCCCTTTCTTTCCAGAGGGAAAATATCATCCAAACTATCATTTCTGTTAGTGCTAAGAACAAAAAAAGAGAATTTTAAAGCATCTGAAGTGAAGGAAAATTTTTAATAAAAACAAATTTTCTCTGTTTCTTCTTCCTCTGAGTACTTAGAATATTTGCCCAACTCTAACACACTATTTTGGTCAGGATGGAAAGAACTGTACATTGTACATAGCAATAGGGAGTAAAATAAACCTGTCACCATGTTTTAATTCATTTACAGAAGGAGGAACTTGAGCCAGTAGAGTTGTTTGTCATCAGGTTTTCATTTGCTGTATGTGAGATGAGCCCTCATGCTTCCAGCTGGGTTTCGTTCATCGCTGTCGAGTCCCTGTGTGCAGATATGGTGTATGTCCTGTGGGGCAGAGAAGGTACAATGGTCATTTTGCTCACACCAAGTTGGAAATTAAGTTCCTACTTTTGGGAAGTGATTCCTCCAGATCATTTTGTTCATTGCACAGGCCGAAGGAAGCCAGTTTGCATTCAGCTTGAGGGACGGGGTGAAACTTCCTTCAGAGGCTAAACAAATCCAGCTACCAAAAATCTACTGAAGGCTACTTTGGATTTGTGTCCCATTTGACTAAAACTGAAGAAGGGATTTTGGCAAACTATAAATTCAACACCTCAGATATGTAAAACATATATAAACTCTGTATGTTCTGCAGATGCAATGAATCTCAGTGAAGATTATTGAATGATCTGCTATGAGAAGCTGTGGAAGCTCAAGATTGACTCACTGAGCAACACATCAAAAAATTCTGGAATGGGTTAGGGAAAAACAGGAATGATAAAATGGTCCTTCGTGCTTCTATAGAGGCACATATGTTTTAGGCCTCTGAAGTGAATTATTGGAATTCTATTGTTTCACAGTCAGTTATGTGTGGTATGGCGTTTGTGACAGTCTACACTGCCAGATTAACGTCCATCATTATGTCATTGTTCAACCACAAAAGTAAGGCACTTGTCCGGCATAACACAGAACTAGAAGCACTTTTCCTCCAAGTGCATAATTAGCGTTTTCAGGAATTCCACAGATGTGCAGCACAAATTTTCCCTGAAGGTTGTAAATAAAAAAAAAAGGAGACTTTCTTATGAGACTATTACACTTTGATTTGTCCGGTTTGAGGTGAGTTTTCTTGGTATGAATGGTACATGCTGGGTGGTTGAGGAACTGTTGTCTCTCCCTGCTGATTCTGTGGCTGAAAGGCATATTATTAACAGGTTAATTATGGAAGGAATTAACACAATTCTCTGCCATTTGCTTCACTGGCAATAGAGGTCAACAACACCTTCTGGAGGAAACTCATATGATGATGTGAAAGAAAAGGATCAGGAAGACAGGATTGATCCAAAACCCATTAAAACCAAAGGAACTTTTTCCCAAACTATATCAATGGAGTTGCAACTGGATCTAAAAGTAAGGACTGTCTTCTTGCTTCTCCTTATACACCTACAGTCACTTTACAAATTCCCATGGCAAGAAAAATCCCAAATCAAAATGGTCACGGTCAAACCCAAGAAATAAGATTCAGTGAGCTGTGATTCTTGGTAGATCTTAGTTTGGTACTTTTTGGAACATGGTGTTCTTAAAGGTATCCTACTCCCCAAAGAAGAAATTACCTTGATTTCTTCAGAGAGCTCTTGGCCTTCAGCCCTCCTGACCGGCAGCAGGCAAGCTTGCAGTCAATGACCTGGTAAATGATGGGGTTGTACATGGCTGCTGACTTTGCGAGCAGTGTTGGGATCACTGAGAACTGGATGGGGACCGAGTCCGGCCGTCCGAAGGCTGACCAGACCGAGACCACGGCGTAAGGGATCCAGGCAATGAGGAACCCTGCGCAGATCAACATTGCCACCTTGTGAGAGCAGAAAAGAGACAACGAGGTTTGTCCAGAAGTGTCAGACACTGGCAGAGCAGCACAGAGCTAGGCAGAATGCGAGGGAATTGCATTCCACTGAACAGAAAAGAAAAACGATAACCTGCTTCTTCACATAAATTTACAATATGAACAAAATCTGCCTCTTTATCTCGTGCCTGTGTTGCTTTGGCCTGGCACAAAGCAGTTAATGAGTCTGCTGTCAGACCTTTAAAAATGCAATAAAGTCTGACTAAATATGAGGAAACTAAATGAGATTTTGGAAAATAATAACAGCTTGATATCGAATTCAAATTATTTAAGGAGAGGATTCTTTTTGAAACACAGAATCTCCTTTTTAGGATAATATACTGATAACAGCAGAGCTGCGAAGGTTCTTGAAAAAAGATCTTTTGAAAATTGGGAATTTAACTGAGAGTGAGAATACTAGTAAAATGTCTAGATTTATTTCTCCTAACTCATATCATGGATTTGCATGCCATTAGAATATGCAGATACTTTAAAAAGCAAATTTATGTTAAATATTTTAGTTCTGATAAATGAGTTCCTAATACATTAGTAAGTGACCTCCTTATAATGTAAGGAAATTTAACCATAAGAAAGATTAGTGTAAATACCAAAGAAAAACTGCTTGGGGCCAAAATTTGTGATTTCTATATTTTTCCTGAACCAGCCTGTCGGCACTCGGTCACAGCCTGATATCACTTCAAATGATGCCATTCCATCATACATCCTGAAAAACATCTGCCTTTATACTGCTGCCATTGGCAGATTATTGCTGCATCCAGACTGGTAGCAGCACATGTGCACTCATTTGGAATAAGGCAATTAGCAGGATTAGATTACCAAAAAAATCGTCACCAGAAAGCACAGGTTTGGACATTGCATAACCTTTCCTGTAGCCTGTTGTTTTGGTTGTCTGTCACTGAAGGAACAGTGCAGGTGAGCCAAGGATCTCAAACACAGCCTGCTTGTTATAAATTGTGCTGTGGAGTTAAATGGGTTAGTTATAAGGGAGATTAATTTTCCATATTTATATTTATCCCAACAGTATGTTCTCCAGTGCAGATCCAAGACAGGAGAAAAGATTACTGGTACTGCAATTCAGATCACATTGAAGTTTTACATGATCCTTCCAATATGCAAAAAAAGGAAAAAAATTCTGCAGCCTCAAATCAAAAGTTTCTGTTGCTCTTCAAAGGAAATTTGCTGAATAACCACCAAAAAAAAGTAGCAGTTTGAAAGATCCTTTTGAAAGGCAAGTGCAGTTGCACCGGCTGTACTGGGAGCACTGGCTGTGCAGGTACGTAGCTGAGATTTTCAGATATGCTTAGACATAATGTCCCTTATTGCTGTATGTTATGTAACTCTCAGTTCAACTCACAAAAATTGTAATAAAATTTGATCAGCCAAGCAAAACTTGCTACTTGTTTCACTCTTGGCATGGCTTACAGAGGTTGGTGAGTCTTTTACAGCTAAGGAATCTGATTTTGTTCAATACAAGCCTTTATTTTGAGAGATTTCCTGGCACAATAACCAGTATCAAGGCTCATGACTGTCACCACTGCCAAACAGAAAATAGATTCAATCAGGAAGGGAAAACAGGATATGGCTTGAGATGGAAAATTAATTTTAGCACTTCAGCACTTTTATCAGCAGTTCATGGCTGAGCCTAACTAATAAATTGTTTGCATAAAACAATTGCAGTGTCACAGGACCAATTTTGGTTTATATCTTCATTAACAGAGGAACATAAACAGTCTGAAAGTTTTATTTCCCTGCTTCAGTAATCTGCTCTCTATCTATTTTCTGTTCTAATTCCTATGCAGATCAAACACCTTAAATTAGTCTTTACAACTGTTTCTGAAAGCAAAGGGTGTTTTATGGTGGGGACCAGGGCCACAGGGAGATGATATGACCTGTAAGGTTATAGCAGAAAGCTGTGGCAGAGCTTCAGAGTGAATAATGATCTCAGGGACCCAAGCGCCCTAATCACAGAATTATGTTTCCACTCCTGTTTTTCCCCATCTTGACAGTACCAGGGGAGAAAGCTACAAAAATCACCTTCAGAGCATCGTGTTATTGTCTCCAAATCTGCTTCTGTGATCTAGCACAGCAAACTGAGTAAAACGTTCCCACCTACCTTGGTCAGCTTCATTTCAAGTATGTGGCTGTTCTGAATCCTGGTATCGTAGTGAGCAACTTCTTTGGTGGATGATTTGACTTTTAAAATTATTTTGACATAGGAAAACACAATCACCGCAGTTGGGAACAGGAGGCAGAAGAAAAGGATGCTCAGGACAAAAGCCTGTCCAGCCACCGAAGCCTGTGCCAGCCACCAGTCCAGAGTGCAGGAGGTCCCAAAGGGCTCGGGGGCGTAGCTCCCCACCCCAGCAAAAGGCACCGTAGCCCAGAACGTAGCATAGGCCCAGATTATTGCCAGGCAGATAAACGCGTGGTGTCTCTTAAGCCAGGTACCTGGAAGAGAATCCAAGAGTTACAAGTTCATGTCCAGATGTGTTTGGCACGATGGAGTATGTCGTGTCACGTGGAGGTGTTCAAGGCCGGGCTGGATGCGGCTGTGAGGAGTCTGGTCTAGTTGGAAGCTGTCCCTGTGGGGCCTTTGGAACTGGATGGTCTTTGAGGTCCCTTCCAACCCAAACCATTCTACGATTCCGTGAAATGTGAATTTGCTTGCCTGTTTGACAACAACGCTGCCGTGTTCATCTTGGCTCTCTCCAGGTGTCCATAGTGACCCTGAGCTCACGTTGTGCCTCATGAAGACAAAGGCACACTCACACGTCCTTATTCAGATCTTTGCTTTAAGTTGTGATGAGTTATAACTGAGAAGAGTCCAAACTAAAGCAATCCAAACAACCTGCTCAGCAACAGTCATGGGAATCTTGTCCAGTAATTCCAATTCTTTGATGTACCTTAGGTTTTTTTCCTATTCTTTCTCTTCTATGTTACCTGACTAAAGCTCAAACTCAGTGACTGAAAAACAAGTCTTTACAGTGGAAATAAAATATCTAAGATTTAATTTTACTTTTTCATTCTTTTCCAGTACAGAAAATCACCATGTGTGTCCTGTTGGAAGTATCTGTAATACGTGTTTTCATGTATCCTTGCCCTTTTTTTTTTTTAAATTAAATGCAAATAGAATTTCTGGAGATCAGAACATTGTCTCTCTGCTCATCTTGCATACAGCTCTATTTCATCCAGAAAAAGTTTCAGTTTGCAGGGTTTTCATCATCATCTACATGTTCAAAATGTAGGACTCAGGGCTAACAAATTTAAGTCTTTAATTTTTGCAGAAACTTGGAATATGATGTTATAACATCTCCTTCCCTCTTGGAACCTCCAACTCATTTCCGGTCTCTGACTCACAGTGGAGTTTTCACTCACTTCACACTAACATTAAGGAGATTTCTTTATGGTTTCAGAGTCACTTAAAAGAAAACCAAAGCAAAGAAACACCTGTAATTTGGAGGCATCCAGTGTCCAGGTGATCTTACATGTCCAGATCACTGGAAGGAAAACAAATATTGTCTGACAGATGATGTATTCATGTATGATGGCTGAGAGACAGAAAGGTGGTTTGTTGTGTTCAGGGTGGAAAAACAAAGCAGCAATAGCATAAGCATTAAAAGAGAAACATTTTTTAACCACCTAGACTGAGCATGATAAACGTTTATTGCTTTCCATCATTTTGTATGGACCACCATGATCAGAGCCCTTGAGGATAAAGGTTTTGAAGCATTTTCTCTCCCATGAACTAAGATGTCATGTTAAACACCACAGCTGCATGAATGCAGCCAGCCATTAAATATTCACTTCAGCTCACCAAATCTGTGAAAAACTGTGATTTGAGTTGCCACTGAATCATTTTGATAAGACTTCAATAGAAAGAACTGAAAATCTTCTTAATATTGTCGATGTACCTAAAACTCAGCTAAGGAGACCTCCTCTGTAGTCCCATTTAGGGAAAAAGTATGGACACACCAGGATCTATGACAGCCCATCCTAGCACAGTACCACAGCTTTTATCTGCTTGCACAGCCTGGCTGACTTACACTTCCTAGCCGCAAACATTCCTTACAACTTAACATGGTCGATATTATAAGTCATTAGAAAGAAATCTACTGTGTCCGTCAAGTCACATGGGCAAGGTGTTTATTACTTGTAAAGTCAACATGAGCATTCCCTGTATTTGGATGGAAATTTAGTCCCTTACAATGCAAGGAGAATATCTTTTCTAAACTGTGACAATATCATTTAACTGGAAAGAATGAAGCATATAATACATCATATTCCAGAGGTACAAGATATTGATGGATATGGTGGTAACACCTTACACTGCTAAATTCATTTCACCCTCTCAGGTTCCATTTCCATATTTGAGACATGATTTCACATTATGACTTATTGCCCTTTCAAATCCCCTAGGTGTTTTAAATAGCTTGCCACACACCTAATAAGGAATATTTCTATGTGTTAGTCCATAAGACCCTGCAATACGTGCAGTACCTGCATCTGTTAATGTTAATAGGCCTCGATAGACATAAAGTAATTTATCTGTGAGGAGTTACAAAAACTCATGGCTTAAGCAGACAGCAGAGGGACAACAGTGAGGGTGTTATGTCCAGCAAAATGAATTTAACTGAGATTTCTCAGAATATACAAACATATTTCTCTTATCTGTGTACTCCCCTCTATACTTAACAAAAGCATTCTGAAGAGTTTAATTATGATTTTAGTGTAGCAAACTCTAGCACTTAATGGAGCTTTTCTACAGTCATAAATAATACAGTTATCCATACATAGATAGGTATGTGTCTTACCATAGGACAAGTGGCAGATTTTTAGGTACCTGTCCAGGCTGACAGCTGTCATGGTGATAAGGCTCCCACAGCCAAAGAAGAAACCAGCCCATCCATACCAGCGGCAGCCTATCCATCCAAACATCCAGCGGTGGGAAAAGAAGGAGATGATGCTGAAGGGTTTGCCTACAACTTCAGAAGGAGAAGAGAATGTCAGCCCACTGATAAAATCCATCATTGAGAAAATCTTCTTTTATCAGAAAGGCGAATCCTCTCTCTTGCACAAAACTACTACCAGTAAAAGTGCTCTGCAACATGGAGAAAGGGCTTCAGGCACAGTAGATGTGATGACTTTAAGCTGAAGGAGGGTAAATTTAGATGGGATATTAAGAAGAAAATCTTTATAGTGAGGTTGGTGAGGCACTGTAATGGGTTGCCCAGAGAAGCTGTGGATGGTCCATCTCTGGAAGTGCTCAAAGCTTGGAGCAACCTGGTCAGCTGGAAGGTGTTCCTGCCCACAGCAGGGGTTGGAACAAGATGATCTTTAAGGTCCCTTCCAACCCAAAGCATTCAGTCATTCCATGAGTTTTGTGCCCTCCATGCACAGGACTGAGCCTAGGACAGCTGTAGCTGAATCCCATGGCACCCATGATGTGGTAGGAGGAGCCAAGCCTGCAGAAGGGCTGGAAATAGGTGCTTTACCATAAACTACAGGAACGGGTGGTAAACCAAAACTCTTGAACTGATCATGGGCAGGCTCTTCTCATGATGAAACCTTCAGAATATGTGTTAAGTCCACATGTCAGTACGTAAACAGGGTGGGTGATGCTGAGTCAGAGCTTGAAACAAGCACAGGTCTACTTAGTCTACATCTCTACAGCCAATTGGGTGTCTTCAAGCACAAGACAAAGAAATTTGCCTTCAAAAAGGACTTTTTCAAGCCTGTCAAGGCCCGGCAGTAGGATACACAGTGAGGTAAAGTGTTAGGTGGGAAGGAAAGATATAGACTCGAGCTGCAGAAGTGGTTTCATCTCCTCTCCATGCCACACATTTCTTCGGTGCCTCCTAGCAAGCCACTTGCACACAGGTATCAAAACATTCTAGGCTTCCCCAGAGAGATGGGAAATGAGTAACTGTTTTTGAGGCTCTCTCTTAGTGGCACTTTAGCTCATTCCTCCGCAGGGAAAAGTGAGTGCTGCATTATGGAAGAAGTGAAGTTAGCTCAAATGTTGTTCTGTTCTCACCTTAAAGCAGGTTTACATTATTCATATTCTTTGTAAGTATTATGACAAAGAGAAAGTTTGAAAATTGTAATTTTCTAGTTGGGAATCTCCTCTTTCTCCTAATTATTACCGTTTTCTTTGTTTTAATTTAGGCAAAGAACAAAAATCAACTTTAATGGAACAGAAAACTCAAAAATTTATAATCTGGGGACATGTTTCCAAACACTTCAGTTTTATTTACCAGCCTGATCTTAAATTCTCCTAGGCCTGAACATTCCAATCGCAACATTCAAACAACATTAAATATTGAACTCCAGGTTCCTGTGACTGTATTCCTTCCTGCACAGGAGCAGTCAGAGCACCTCAGGGATTTGAAAACATCTCAGCTGCCCTGGGCTGGTTTCCCTGGCTGAACCACAGTGTCTGTAATGTCATAGAAGCTCAGTGAATCGGTTCAAGAAGAGGGCAAAAATGATCTTGCAAACGATATTTCCCACAAGGTGACCTATTCATAGAAGTCAAGACAAAAATCTCTATTCCGTTGAAGTGATCTGTAGGAAAATACTTTGGATTTTTTCTAAAAACATTCCATCTCACACTGAACTGATGCAAAACCGTGCATTCTCTTTTCATTCTTAACAGAAAATTAAAGCATTTGTACCAAAACCAAATCCTGCAGAAAATTACCTTTGCTCCATCTTCTATGCCAAAAGCATCAGGGTTGAAAACTCTTCAAAATCATACCTATTTTTTAAAATGTATTTTTGGATTATTTTCCTTCAGCCTAAGTGTGCAAGGAAAGTTCTGCGTGGACCTGCAGGTTGTGCTCAGCTCAATGCATGATGTGCTTTTCTCCAAGCAGAGTAAGTTGCACTTTTAATTTTATAAGCACAAGCTGACCTTGGTGATTAAGGTTTCAAGAAAAACATTAAATATGGCAAGGTCTAGGATATGTGCTGAGAGTCAACAACTTTAGTGATATAAATGACTGGCAGCTTTAAAGGCCCACACATTTCTTTGCACAAAATCAGATTTCACCAGGAGGACTTGGAGCAGCCCCAGAGCACTCTGTCAGTGCAAAATGAGCCTGATGCAGCTTTGAACGAGGAGCTGGTGCCACCCTGTGGAAATCTGCAGGAAGCTTCTTCAAAAAGTTCTTAAGACAAGTGTGTGAAATAGGAAGATTTCGCGGAAAAAAATCCTATCTTCAGTTTGTCCAGCAGACAGTATACATCACATTTCTCGACTTGGCACCTTCCATTAATAATAAACAAAAAAATTACAGAATGGACAAAAATGTGCACAACTGTGCCAATTACTATTTTTAATTCCAAAATTTAAACACACAGATAGATTGAGATTACCCATGGAAGAAAGCAAGGTGACCAAGAGCTGTGTTGGTGACAGACCTTAACAGAGACACTAGCAGCCCTCAGACTAAGAGGGGTCCCAAACAAGCTGTAATTTGAATGGCTGGGACACAGTTTTTATGGTTAGGAGATACCTGTTAAAATTTCTCAAATCATAGATTCATAGAATATTTTGGATTGGAAGAGATCTTAAAGACCATCTCGTTCCACCCCCTGCCATGAGCAGGGACACCTTCCACTACCCCGGGTTGCTCGGAGCCCCATCCAGTTTGGCCTTGGACACTTCCAGGGATGGGGCAGCCACAGCTTCTCTGGGCAACTTTCAAAATATAAAGCTGGGGAAATTCTCCTGAAACACTCCCTCTCACTGGAGTGACTATCGTAGGAGTCACACAGGAGCCTTATAAGGCAGATTCTTAAAACACAAAGAAAATGGGAGTATCGCAGAAGAGGAAAAAGCCAGTCTGGGGTTTTTTCTTTAACTTCTAAGTGTTGAGAGATGGAAATAGTGTGTCCATGACAGAAATGCCAAAGAAAGCATTGGGATTTCTCCATGTGGAAGCAGTGATATTTATACCAACATTTTTCTCCTACCAAATTAGTATTTCCTTCAGAAATCCATGTTTACTGACTAAAACCACTGGAATCTGCAGGGATGAGCAGATCTTTGGTCTTGTGCCATGAGAGCTCAAACAAGCACCAGTCTGGGGAGGCTGGGAGCCATCATTGTGTATTGTTTAGTGATATTTTTGGCATTTAGATGAGGGCAAAAGCATCTGGCAGAGACAAGGGTAGGAAAAGGATGCACTGGAGCTGAGGGCAGAGGTCCCGGTGTATACAACACGCAGAAAACGCACAGAGGACAGATGACTCTGCAAGCACGAGATATAATTCCATTTATATGGCACTGGGGAGATCCCATGGTCAGCCGGGCCCTGATACCCATTGGATTGTTTGCCATCCAAAGTATCCTTTTCTGAAGGACATCCAGCCCTTCCCCTGTATTTACCTGTGAGCAGCTGAATCAATCTCGTGTCAAGAGCCAAAACAACCATCTCTGCAACTCTGTATAAACATTCCCAAAGCTCCCTCCTCCCATGCCAGGACATCGAGACTGTGGGGTTGAAATAAAAATCCTCCCAGCTGGCTGTTGTTGCTCATACTGTACAGATTGACACAAATGCTTATTTTTTCTGATCCAGAGACAAAGGAGGATGGTCACTAGAGAGAAAATTATTAGCTTTGATGGGCTGATGGCCATTGACATTTTCCAATTATTTGGCTAAAAGTGTATTTTTGAGGCACTTGGATCCTTTTATTTCACCCTATGGCAAGAAAACTTAATTTTCTGCACCTGTAGTACCGAGCTATTTTGTGGTTATTGTGCCAGGGTGCACATGGCAGCTGCTGGAGACCTGCCCTGTGCTGGGGTGAACAGCAACTCTACCTCTTTGATAAAATCAACCCTAGTTTTTCCTCCGTACTGTTCATTTCTTCCCATCAAGTTGTTCAGGAATGTTGTTTTCCATCCTCCTCTATTGTTTACATGCAAATAATAGAGCAGAAACGTCCACAGCAAAAGGCATTTGGTGCTCCCATGACTTCCAGAGGAGTATCTCTTGCTGCTGCCAGACAGAATGGTGAGATAATAAAAGCAAGGGAAAATAAAAACATGAAATTACCTGAAATGCCCAGATCACACACTGCTAAATTAACAGTCATTATCTCAGCAGGTCTCAGCTTCTTTTTTCGCTTTGAGGACATAAAAATAACATACCCATTTCCCAGAGTTGAAAGGATCCCTGTAATAATGGAAAACACAATAACATTCGAATTACAATCATCCTCAGAAACAGCAATAATCCATCGTCCTTATGAAATTCCTTGGTATTTTCAGCCTGAACCGGTGGTCCTAAGGGTGGGCATTTTACTCTGAAACGTGATCCCCTCACTGTCATTGTGCAGCTCATATAGACCTTGCCTGCAGACACGTCCCTCCCACAGTAAATGCTGTTTTCTCCTCGATAGTAAGCATTGCTTTCACCATCTGAGCCTGCACAGCCATCATGGAATGCCCACAGTAGAAATCCCAGAATCTCTCTGCTCTGACCAACCCAGTTTCCACTCAACCACTTACACAGCCACGAGAATGAAATTCAGCTCTCTGTAATCACAGGGACCACGATCTGACCAACCTCAGCTTTATTAAATAGTTCAATAAGAGGTTGAAGGTTAAATTTCTAATATAATGCAAATTAAGATATTAATATCTTAAATCTTACATTAAAATTGATTTCTATCACAAGAAGGAAAAAATATAGAATAAACAGGATTAATCTGATTTTTGCTTCCAGGTGGAATTCAGTGCATGAGATCCTTCTCATATTGGCTGATTTCTTTTTTTCCATATCACCACTCAAGGACCCGCAGGTACCAGCACTGCAAGTGATTCATCTGTCATGGAATTAATCACACTGGTACAGAAAATGGTAGGGTTTCCAGTTCCCTTTAAGAAAATGTGTCTTCACTAATTCTTGTTTGAAAGAGTTTAAGTTCAGAATGAGAGTTTTGCTGTGGAAACATGGGACAGCACACGACATCCCTCTCATGGAGCAAGAAGATGAAAAACCTGAAGGGATTGTGGTCCACTGAGCCTCACACCAGATCAGGGGAGACATGCAAGATGGAGCGAAATGCAGAATAAAAGAGTGACGAGAAAAGAGTGGCAGAGACAAATGTGCTGCCATTGCCTCACCAAAAGGACCTACAACAGCAATGAGGGAAATGTTGGAGAGAAGTTTAGCCCAGGAAAAGGGTGGGGAAGAGTGTTTTTCATGAGTAATTTAGGTTTGACACATTTGTTTCTCGCTACCTAAATCAGTAGTTAAATGTCATGCTTTGGGGGTTGGAACCACGTGATGAGAGTGGGAATGAGATGATCTTTAAGGTCCATCCAACCCAATCCATTCTGCGATTCCATGATTCTGAATTTATTCCCCTCAAGGAGCCTGTTTGCCCACTGCAGTAATTGGGAATGGATCTTCCTGTCTTCATTTCCACCCTATCTTCATCTCCACTGCTTTTTCTCTGCCTGTTTCCTCCCTGTCCCACTCTGAGGGTTGTCCTGGGTGCTTGGCTACTGGCTGAGGCCAACTTGTCATATTATTACAAAAAAACTCATAAACAGCCCAACTTTCCTCTGTTGATTAGGCATCAAAGTCACCCTTTGTGCTGCCTTGTACATGGGGTTCTGCTGGGGCAAGCTCTGTTTCCAGAAGATTCCAGCAGCCCTCCAGCCTCCCAGCAACTCTGTCCTCTGCAAATATTGTACCTTTGAATACCGTATAATTTTCACCCAAGTCTTCTGGCAGGCCAGATCTCAGGCACTGAAGTTCAGTAATTAAATGGGCATTTAATTATTTAGTGATTAATTTGGTAATTCAGTAATAAATAATCCAGTATTTAAATAGGTGTTTTATTACTTACTCTGGTCCATCAAACGAATGATCCCTTCACAGGGGTGGCTTGTCCCCACAAAATCAAGAAACCCAGCCTGGGAACATCCATGAGGCAGAGAGAGAAATGGTTCCCAGAGGCAAAAACCAAACTATTTATAAAGAAATATGAGTGACTGTGAAACCAAAAGTTTACCAAACTCAGGAGAAAAATACTTTGATTTTGAATTTTTCAGTATTAAATGTGATGCTTATTGGAAAGTTTTTATTTTTATATTGACAGTATTGTTTTCTATATTATTTTACAAAATAAACAGAAGAGCAGAAGACGGCTTATTGATCTTAGGTTTTCTCATCAAATTTGATTTACCCTTGGTGAATTAAATTTTAAGAACAACCTATTCTTATGGCTCTGCAAATTTAATCTGAATGACAAGCAGATAGAGGTATTCATATGAGTCCTTTTCTTCCTTGCAGCTGAGTGAATGAATCTCAATGCTGCAAGCATTTTTCATGTATTTTAATCCTTTTCTCTCTTAATGCCATTTTTCTCTCCAGTGATATTTAGGATAACTACAGTGCCAGCATCCAGTTTGAAATACCTTTTGAAAGCATTTGACATTTTCCTGAATCTTTTTCAACTGACTGGCAATCTAGAGAGACATCTCTATCAGCCGAGCAGCTCGGAAGTTGCCAAGTTGCTCTGAAGCCAACGCTCATTATTAATATCAAAGTTTCAGAGAGCCCCAGCCCTCTGACCTCCTGATGCCATGGCTGGAAGGGCTCCATTGAAAATTTGTGTTGCCTTTTCATCTGACAATTGCTTATCCGAATTTTTTTTTAACTCCTTGGTGATCAAAACTTTATCATCTCCTTAGACGAGGCATCTAATCCTCCACTTCTCCTGCTATTAAATGACTTTCCTAGCAGTCAGCTGAAGCTCTTGCAGGAGCAGGCTCCCAGCTCTGGTGGGTTGGAAACAAGCAAAAAAGACATTTTAGACATAAAATAGAGGTTCTTTTCCAGAACTGTCCATGACACCGTGGCACTATTACCTATAAACAAACAAAGAGCCAAGGATGTGATAACTAAAAAAGTGACACCTGCAGAGAGAGAGCCAGGCTGAGACACACAGCCTGGAGAGAGAGGGGGAAGTGTTTACAAGTAGCCAACTGAAGAAATAAGCTTCCACTTCTTCAACCTGGCAGCTGTGCTAAACCATCAGAGAAAACAAAATTTTTTAAAAAAAAAGAAAAAAAGAAAAAAGGATAGTTCAGGATTTTGTTTTCAATTAAGCTGTTTCGTAACAGGCTGAGGAAGTGTGCAGCAACAGCGTGTAAATCAATAGTGACTTGCCAAGGGGTTTCAGAGGAGCTGACAGCCAGCGGGTCCCTGCTCAGTAGTTTGTCACCCTGCCCGGCTGTACAGTGAATCAATCAAGGCAGTGATGAAAAAGCTGGTGGGGGCAGTGACAAAGACAAAAGAATTGGATTCTTATAACCATGTGCATAGTCTGATTTTTTTTTTCCCCTAGACAATTACAAAGCTATACATGGAAATGAACTATTCAGGACAAAGATCATGTGCTCACAGAGATTTATCACAGACTAGTCAAGACTCTTGATTTTCTTCAAAGGAAAAAACTAATTATTTTTCTATTTCAAACTGCAATACTTCAGCTATACAACAAGCCTGACCCTAAAAGCTCCACAGAGTTTCCTGATAAGATCCAGCCTTGTTCACTCACTTCTTCCCGTTTTTGAATGAAATTTCAAACTCACTTGCACCTTACACCGCTCAAGTGCAAAAAGGTGCACAAAAGCAGTCCTGGCTTCCCCCATCCTGCTTCCCTGTCCCTGCTGTCAGGATGTCCCCACGGGCCATCCTCAGGAGGGGCCACAATTTCTTGGAAGAGATCTGCAAAGGAGTAGGGAATATAGTACAGTGGAAAAAGGTGACAGATTTAGTCTGAATCACAAGCCATATTAAAAAACCACAGACGTGGAATCATAAAATCATTAAGGCTGGAAAAGACCTCCAAGATGAACAAGTCCGACTTTTGACTGAACACCACCATGCCCACCAAACTGTACCATGAAGGGCCACCTCTACTCCTTTTCTGAACACTTCCAGGGCTAAAGATTTCACCATTCCCTGGGCAGCCCATTCTTGTGCTCAACCATTCTTTCAGTGCAGAATTTTTTCCTAATATCCTGATTCTATAGATCCAAGTCCAAGGAGTATGCAAATACTGCATTTATATGGGTATGGGAAGACCATAATCGGCTCTAACGAAAGCAACGAGCAAAGTTTGCAATGCCCACAAGGACAAAGCAATTAACCAAGTAAAATGCAATGCAAAACACACACTTCAAAAATTAAGTTAATTTAGAGCTAAATGGTGGCTATTATGTGTACAGATACATACAGGTACAACAGAGATGTGGCCTGAACTACCCTGGCCCAGGCCACTGCAGGCAATGAGTTCCAAGACCAGTATGAAAATGATTGTGAGACCTTTTAAAATTGTAACTTCAGTTTCCTCACACTGCTCACGGAAGTCTGTGCCTTTATGGTTGACTTTTGGCTTTTCACTGGAAATTTTTGATTCTTGTTCCTTGCCTTAATTTGATTATGTTTGTGTTTTTCAAGATGTTTCACACCCGACAGGGGTAATTTGTGGAACAGGATAAATCTACACTAAATACAGCTAATATAACCAGGCAACACAGTGTGTATTGGGAAGATTCATCCATCACACGTGTTTCCTGGGATTAAAGCTAAGTTTATTTAACCAAGTGAAAAAAGACCCAAAGTGGGGATTGTATTGTACAATTCAGTGAAGACATCTGTCTGCAGAGCAATAGAAAAAATATATATGTGTGAAAAGTGAGGATACCTACAAAATAATGTATGAGTGCCAAGAACAGCACCGAGATACAGCTTCACTTGTCACCTCTGCTGCTCTGAATTCTTTTTCCAATAAAGACATAAGCAGAAGAGAAATGAGAAATAAACAGAAACATAAATAGAAAGAAAATAATAATAAAAACCCTGCTACCTCCACTATGGAAAAGATTACATTACATAGATCAGTCAGAGGAAAAGCAGTAAAACAGAGTAGGAGGGAGGGATGTAAAGCAGTGAATGAGAAACACAAAGCTAGGACTGAGTGACAGATCTTGGTATTTTGTGCAGAATTCGTTGAACAAGAGAACGAATTAAAACTGAAATAAATGTCAAGGAATGCACTCTCTGTATTCAGCCTTGTCTTCAGACACCTGACACCTGGAGCCCAGATTTTTTGTAGAAGGGTTCTATGTCCTCAGCTCAGTTTTAGTGAGAAAATTGCTGTTGAGCTGTGAGAAACCGCGTGAACTAAGACCATAAATCATAAAGAAACCTAAAATATATAAAGAAGAATGGAATGGAATGGAATGGAACAGAGTAGAATAGAATAGAATAGAATAGAATAGAATAGAATAGAATAGAATAGAACAGAATAGAATAGAATAGAATAGAATAGAATAGAATAGAATAGAATGTCTTGAGTTGAAAAGGACCCACATGGATCATCAAAGTCCAGCTCCTGGCCCTGCAGACGACAATTCCAAGAACCCCACCATGTGCCTGAGAACATTGTCCAAACACTTCTTGAGTTTTTTCGGGCTTTATGCTGTGAGCACTGCCCTGGGAGCTGTTCCAGTGCCCAACCACCCTCTGGAGGAAGAACCTTTTCCTAATATCCAAACTAAACCTCTCCTGACACAACTTCAGTCTGTTCCTTCACGTGTTGAGGCACATGTGGACACAAAGAGATGTAACTCTGCCCTCCTTCCCAAAGTAAAGGCAAATTACCAAGAAGGAGGCACAGATTATCCCTAGAAGAAATAGAGACCAGCATTCTTCTGCTGAATGATAACTCCTTGGCATGTGAAAACTTTGAAGAGAAATCAGTCCCAGCTGTCATGGGTGTGCACTAACCAGTAGCTAATTGTATTTATTCTGCTTGCAAGGTCACTTTGAACCTGGTAAAGGACTCCAACACAAAAGGATGAGGAGGGTGGTAGGCAGAAAATATTGCTCAATATGATGTGTAACAGAGGACAGACGATGCCAGGAGCTGAGCAAGGGTCACACGAGCACATCCGAGGGTGTTCACTGCTGTGTAGGCTCATGAGAGAGGCTGTGAAAATAGGCCATAAAACCCACATGGCATAGTGAGGAAAACCCTATTCTGCCCAGGGAAAATTTAACTACAGAGTAGCAACCTATCAGTTTTAAAAACAATGAGTATTTCTTCACTTTTGCTGGAACATCTACTGCCAGTCACTTCTGGCTACCTGCGGCAGACACTATCTGTTGACATTAACTGTTGGCACCGTATTTCTAAGACATTATCTCCCCTCCCTCCCAGATTTTTCTTTCTAATATGAAAAACTGTGTAATTACACGTCTAATGAACAGCAGTTTCTGCCTCCTTTCTGAGAGCTGCAAGGATGCAGTGGCACAGTGATATTTCAAAGACCAATTATAAAATCATTACCAATTATTGTCAAATAAAAGCCAGCTATGATGTCAGCTTCTCTAGAAAGCTTTGATGCAAAGGGGTCTTCCTTTTGGAGATAGTGTGGGATGTACTCTTCCTGGGAAGAATTGTTGTGCTCTGATGCCATCCCACTCATGTCCAGTTAAGCGCCTGAAAAACAAAAGAACAGAGTTTGCAATAGATCACACTTGCTGTTAGAAAATATGAAGATATTTTTGTTCATACACAGGATCCATCTTCCCATTTTCAGTTCTGCTCTGACACTTCCCAGGGCACTTCAGGATACCATTCAAAGTTACATAAAGCATCCTGCCATGATTTAGGTCATGACTTACTTTATCCAAGAACATCATTATTGACATGGCACCACAACAGGAAAAAGGCATCAAGCTATTAGAGAGGGTCCAGAGGAGGCCACGCGGATGGTGAAGGGTCTGGAGGGGAAGCCTTGTGAGGAGCAGCTGAGGTGACTTGGTCTGTTCAGCCTGGAGGAGACTGAGGGGAGACCTCACTGGGGTCTGCAACTTCCTCATGAAGGTAGGAGGAAGGGCAGGTGCTGATCTTTTCACTCTCATGACCAGAGACAGGACTTGAGGACAGCTGGAGCTGAGCCTGTGTTATTTGTCTTTATCTATAGACATGGTTCTCACAATGCCGAGAAGCTGGGAATTATCTGCAAGACAGTCCCAGCAATTTCTTTGTATCCCGAGGGGCACTATGTCTGCAGATGGCAGCCTTGCAAATTTTACAGATAAGTGAAAAATTACATCCATAACTTCTCCTCAGAGTTCCTTAGCTGTTGTGTTCCAATGCAAAAAACTTCTCATGGCCATGGTTATAAACAACAATTGGCTGTTGGAATAGTGAAGCAGCAGGAGTATTAAATAATAGAGTCATCTAGGAAGGCTTGTTGAGTTTTCTTTCCATTTTCTTTTGTCTGGAAATGGGTTATTGAGGTCAAATATGTTAATATAAATAAAGTGAAGCCTGTTAGGGGAAAATGGGAATCTGACAAGCACCCATGAAAATTATCCCTCCAGGACAACAGAAGAGGTAAAGTGAGGAACTCCTCCATAAGACAAAAATATTTCTGCCATGTTTGAAACCACCCAGCCAGGAGCTATTGAGGGCATTCAGACACCCCAATTCCTCTTGCTGCTGCTTACTGGGGCAGGAATGGCACTCATGAACTTAGCACTCGACCCAGGGCTTCCGTATCTTTTGCTGTGGGATCTAGGACAGGCTGTGATGCTCTAAATTTTTCCCCTCAAAAGTCCAGCTTGGAGGGAGACTAAATTAGAAGAAATAAATGTTTCATTATTTTACCCATTTGCTCTCTCTTCTGCATCTTGAGGACAGGCAGTCTTGTCAATAAGAGACCTGTGTGGCCAGGTACACCCATGTACACCTAAAGCACTGTCACCTCTCTCCCTAGTGTCCTTCTAGCTTTGAAAAAAGAAAAGATTTTACTGAAGGGGATTGAATCACGAAGGCACACTGCTACACTAGACATGGGAGGGAACAAGAAGTCACCCAGGCATATGGCTCCAAGCAGCATTAACTATTTAAAGTTTAGAAGCTTCATTGTTTTTCTTTCTTTTTTTTTTTAATTAAAAAAAAAGAGGAAGGTTGATTAATTTAAAAAAATAATTAATTTTAAAAAGAAAAAATCTGCTGTTCCAGACAGCAGAGCAACCATTTAGGTTTGGATCAGGTACTCTGGTACAAGAGCCTGGACAGCTGTACTACCTTGTACAAAAGGATGCACTAAAGCATGAATCTGGGAAATAATCAGGACCATCCTGTCCATCCTATCATAGCCACAGGTCTTGACCCAGGTTCCAGCTGCCTTTGAAAGGATCCTGACGTTTTTCTATCCTGCAGCTTGCACAGCCCCACAGCTCCTTGTAGCTGCAGCAGTCGAACCATGCGGGTGGCTGGAGCGGCGCAAATGGAAAAGGACATCTGGGACCTGTCAGCACCATTTGGGTTGGATACAAGCACCAAAGTGTTTGAGGGCATGTTCCTCTTTTGAGGCACAGCCTAATATCCCACTCGAGTCAGTATCAGGTGGCTCACAAGGACAATATTTTGCTACTTCCAAACACACAAAGAAAGTAGCTTTCAATAGG
The DNA here is from genome assembly GCA_013398955.1 of Callaeas wilsoni. NCBI lineage: Eukaryota > Metazoa > Chordata > Aves > Passeriformes > Callaeidae > Callaeas > Callaeas wilsoni. The sequence goes on from VWPU01008398.1 coordinate 147,767, forward strand.
AAATTTCAACTTCTGCGTGTGCTAAACCCAGGCAGAAGTCCAGACTCTGGGATTTTAATCTGCCTTAAAGCAAAGGTGCAGGTTTGCCAGACAAATCACAGCCCTGGGGCAGGAGGGAGCCCTCTCTGGTCCACCTAGACATGGAAAATTTTGCTGCTTCATTTGATATAAGATGTTTACCTGCTTGCAAATGTTAATGTTGTGACAGACTATCCTCTCTGGTTGCTGAAAAAGACACACTTTATCTCAGCTTTAAGCAGAAGAGAACATTATCTCTTGAAAATTTTCAACAAAAATAAAAGGAAATTAGTGTCTAACTTCTAAGTAGGTACACAGACTTTCCTTATTCTTTTAAATCATGTCTGGTGAATTAAGAATAAGTTTCAGATCTAAGAAGATAAAAAACAACTCTGCTTGATTTACACAAGAATTGTTAGTGACATATAATGCAGGGGGTTAATACTTGATTATGGCTTTAAAAGATGTTCCTCATCCTGATTAGACAGGAATTAACTGTGGCCCACAAAAGGAAACTTTATTCCAGACTAAATCTTTCTTTTAGAGTGCATAAAACAGAAAAGGATGTAATTAACAGGGCAGAATAATTACTCCTCTCATAATTCCAAGTCAAGAAAAGCCATAATCCTAATCAGTATCTAGTGTCTAAATACTGGGTAAAAAAATATGGAGAGGGATAACTTTCATACTAGAAGGCAAAGCCTAACAAATGTAGGGGATGTGCATTTTCACAAATTAATTATTTCAGGAACCAAGATTTGAACTGCCAACTCTGTTGGTTTTATTTATGCATATGTTTTATAGGGTATCACAGTATTTAATGCCTGAAAAAGGCCATAAACTTTCTGATCTACAGCTCCTAAAAGTTAATGAGTCAGCAACAGGGACTATCAAATATTATTTTAATAGAAACACAAGTGATCCATGCTTGTACCAATCCTCATTGCTTCAGGTTCCTGGGAACTCCTAAAACATTTTGGGAAGCTACAAATGGGAGGTGTACCAACCCACGTCCAAATTATTGTGTCCTCTTATGTGCGGCTTAGACAAATTATGGTTATATAGTGGCAAAACCTGAACTCCTTAATATATGTTAGTAAGAAATTAGTAAGAAATCTAAATTAGTAATTAATCTAAATTAGCAAGAAAATAATCACTGTGCTTATGTTAGCCAGCCAAAAATGGATGTACTCAATTTATGTACAACAGCCAAACTGGTATGAAGTAGCGAATGCATTTTTGTAAATTTGCAGGCAAATTAAGGAAATAATAATACAAACTATTAAAAAAAAAAATCTGAAAAAACTAAAAGCATGCTGTAGCTCAATGACAAATGTTATTTAGTATGGGAAACAGCGGTGTGTACTGAGTGCCATAGGAATCCCAGAAACTGAACTGTTCTCAGATGCTGCTGAAATCCTCTGTGGAAGTTACTGTGGCAGCGATGCTTTAATGTACTTGACAAAAGAGCACAAGACATCGAACATTATTTCCATCATGGCCCACAGACAAGTGTTGCAATTATTTGCAAAAGCAGATTAATTTACCAAGGGTGGCAGAGTGAAACCAAAGATGTCCATAGAAAGAGTCAGTAGGGCTCATTTTGAAAGATTAATACAGCTAAAGTGATAACACTATCAATTGTGTTAATTAAGAAAATAATTTTCTGCTCTCTCATGATATGTTAAAACCAATAAAACTATGAATAAATTTATGAGTCAGTAAAAGACAAAAACTAAAAGGATAAATTTGTGCCAGCAAATACTATCTTTTTAAGAGCAAGAAAGGTAATTATCTCTTCCTCTAATTTGTCCAATGACATCCATCTCTCAGTGTCTCCATAGCAGAGTCAGTCAGGTCCCAGTGTCTGCTGGATCCCAGCTCACACTGTCATTTTTATCCTAAACTTCCCCTGGGTATTTTGAGGAGCTCCTTTCATAGACTGGGGCTGTGGAAGCACAGGCAAAGGTCCCAGTGGGCATTGCCTCATCCTGCCACACCATCCTGGCTGCTGCACTGGTGACACAGACCCTGGTGGCTGTCAGAACTCACGGCTGTGACACTCATCCTTAGCCAAGTACTTCCCAACAGTCCAACCAGCCACTCTATTTAGGAACATAAATAGCAAGGATCAGAAAACTTATCTCAAAACAGCTACAGAGCACCATTCTATGTTGGTTTTTATTTGTTTGGTTGTTTTGTTTTTTAAATCTCCTAGAGTAGTAGAAGAGATTCTTTTAAGAAAAATGGGCTTTGTTTAATCTCGCTTTGGAGTTAAATCCCAAAAAATTCAAGCTACGGACTGGAAATCTGTTTTTTGTCCTCAGTAGGCTTGTTAAACCACCAGGCTGCTGGTTATTTTACAGTGGATTGACTCCCACCTGTTGAAGAGGAATCATCACTTTGAATGTACTAAATTAAAAAATTAACATTTTCTACATTTCAGGTGTGCACTGTGCTCCATCACATCACATCCCACTGCTGCATTTGTGTTAATAATGATATAAAACAGTAAATTTGGTATGCTTCATGTTTCTCACACAGCAGGAAAATAGAGAGCTTTTGGAGCAACAACTTGTGGTCTGTTGATACCAGGAAAACACTTCATGCTTACCTGTCAGGGAAGATCTGCCCAAACAACCTAATGCAACATCACACAGGAGCACTGGAAGGGCAGGGGTGGGAAAAAAGAAGGGACCTTCAAAGATTATTCCATTCCAACCCCCGTGCCATGGGCAGGGACACCTTCCACTGGACCAGGTTCCTCCAAGCCCCATCCAACCTGGCCTTGAACATTTCCAAGGATGGGGCAGCCACAGCTGCTCTGGCAACGAGTTCCTCACTCCCCTCAGTGTATGTGGTCCCCATCTCAGGCTAAACACCACTCAGGCACTTTATTTAAAGTCCCAGTTAGGTGCTTCTATTTACTTTCAGTTTCAAGATTATGCAGTAAGATTTATTATTGGACTTTGAAAAACATGCAATAATTTTTTAAAATAATTATTTACTGTCTGCAGCTACTTTTGCTTTCCTAGGCAGTGCAGACCCACAGTGGATCTGCAGAGCAAAACAGCTGCTGTTCAGGACCTCCATTTTACCAAGGCTGTACACTTTTCAAGCACTAAAAAGAAAAGAGATAAATAAAAAAGTGAATGATAAGATAAGCCTGTTTATAATTGATTCCTTGATTCTGATTAATAACTATAGATTAAAACCCAGGCTGTCAAAAGATATTTTGTGACATAAGTGCCTCATGCAGTGTGGTAAGCACACTTGGAGAAGCCCTGGGAAATAACGCAGTTTTCAAGGACTGGTTTGGTTTTGGTTTTGCTGCCTCAGAAGCCCAAAGGATTCCACACTGGTGTGTCTCCAATGTCCAAAGCTGGGGGCAGAGAGCACTGCACCACAGGCTGCCATCCAGCCCATCCACCGACCCTCTTTCCAGCACATTCTGTGCTGGAAGGCCCCAGTGCCTGTGCAAACAGATTTAAAACCACAACAAAAGAAACCAACTCGCTCTGATTATTAGAAATGGGTTCGTGCTTGTATCAGTGCTGCAGACACTCATCTTTAATTAATACAAACAATTCCACTTTTAAATAATATATTCCTTAAAATGGAACTGTTCCACTGTAGCCAGCCTCAGGAGATACAAACTCCTGAGTCCGACACTATAAAATGTCAATATCAAACCTCAAAATTTCTGAGATTAAAGAAAAAAAGTGATTTGAGGTTTCTTCTTTGGCCTAATCAATGCAGCTTTGCCAGCCCTTCATCAGTTTTGGTCACTGCTCTCCCCTCATCTCTCACTGGGGGTGTTTCAACGTGTCCTTCCTGGTTTGGCCAGGCTGTTCTTACCCTGGGGAAGGCCAGGACGCGCCATCCCCACCTCTTTCAGGATAGAAGTTGACCACATAACAATGGTTTCCTTCCTGACCTCTTCCTCCTGTAGGGAGGGTACAGAAGGAGACGGGAGAAAATCGTGGTTGTCGCTACAAAGCACCTGATGTTTTTCCTAAGATTTAGGCAAATCCAGCGAATTTTCACACAGAGTCGCCAAAAGTATGATGTTTTGCAGGAGTTGAGTGACAGCAACCAAATGGACCTGACAATTACATGTCATTTATCACAGAATCAGAGAATCGTAGAGTGGTTTGGGTTGGAAGGGACCTTAGAGACCATCTCATTCCAAACTCTTCCATGGGCAAGGACACCTTCCACTAGCCCAGGTTGCTTCAGAGGTCCATCCAGCCTGGCCAGAACACTTCCAGGGATGGGGCAGGCACAGCTTCTCTGGGCAACCTGTGCCAGGGCCTCACCACGCTCATAGTAAAGAATTCCTTCCTGATATCCAAACTAACCCTGCCCCTGTCAGTTGGTTTCCATTATTTATCTGGCACTGACAGTTGGTTTCAGGGTTTTGCAGACCCCTCAGTGGCTGGATCACAGCAGACACAGCACAAAACCTTCCATGCCCCAAATAAACTCCAGCCTGTGAGCCTCTAAACCATTGACACAACCTGTTCTAGCTGGAGTTTTGTCCGTTTATATTTCAGCACACACCAAGACTTTGCCACTGCCAATCTTTTCCTAGTCTACCCGTTCTCCCATCTTCTGAAGGAAATTCTTGCAGTCCCCTACCCTTCTGAGGGAGCAGAAAGGTCTGGAGGACCAAGCACACCCTGGGTCCTGCCAAGTCTCATCCCTTCTTCTACTTCATGTGGAGTTTTCAGAAAATTGCTAAACCTCTTCCCTCCCAAAGGAAAACAGAGGAAATTTGCATCTGCAGGGGAGGGTGGACCAATGGACTAATGTGTTCTGGTGCAATGGCTCCCAAGTCAGTGATCCAAGCAAGAATAATGTGTTCTGCTGGTTTGGAAAATTATTATAAACCACAAGGTGTCCTAAGGGATGGGGAAGTACAATAAAGTACAAACGAACTTCTTAGCTCTAACAGATTAAGATTTTGCAGATATACTCTGAGATCTGAAGTTGTGGGTTTCTTTTGCCCCAGGACAGCATCTTCAAAAGAAAATTGATTTATTTACAATAAAAAGATCAAAACTGAAATTTCAGATTAGTCTCAGCAGCCTGATATGTTTCCAATGCTTGATGTGAAAAACCACAAGCATTATTGTTTTCAAAATTTATACAGTTAGTCCTCAATATCCAGAGACACATAACAACATCCACAAGCCTGAAGTCATCCAAATTATACAATTCATTTGTGAGTTTGTTTTCCCATAGCTCAATAAAACAACAAATAACGCTCTCTGGCCTGCTAATATCCTTGAAAATGGCCATATATATATTTTTGTGCAGGAACAGAATCTGAAGATGCTGGGGCATACAAATCATGGGATATTTCCTTCAACCCTTATCTGATTTCGCAGCAGGTTAAATCCTGGTTTTGTTGTTACAGATGAGTGTCCACACTATTCCTAATAATGGAGCCTCCTGAGGTAAATTTTTCCTGAGGTTAATCAAAGTTTTCAGAGAAAGAAACTTGAGATCACTCACTTCTTAAACAACTTACATCATTAGGTCAGAGAGACTCATTCTCCTCCCAAATCCTTAATATCTGGTACAGGTAGATCCTTTTGGGAAGGAATAATATTAGGGATTTATTTTAGTATTTTAGGGGTGCAATTAGTGCAGATCCAATAATCTGCTGAATTCAGCCTTGATAAAAGCCTTATTAATGCAAAATCCATTATGAACAGGGCTGTGTGCAATGAAGGGAAATTCAAGTGCCTTGAACAGGTAACACACATGGAGAAAAGTAGGAGAATATGGACTTGGCAAGAATTAGGCATCAAAAGTGCTTTTAATGACTCAAAAAAAAATTTTCAATTCACTATGATAATATACCACAAAATATGCAGGAATTGCAAGAGGTCTATGTGCAGGAAGGTGAGAGGAAAGCAATAAGACAAATTCAGAAGAACCTGAATTCAAAAACAAACATTATTTTTTCTGGTGAATAGAAAGTATTTAAGAAGCACTGAAAACAGCTCAATTTGGGAAATTCAAATTAAGAACTATCCAAAGGTAAATGTTTGATAAACAACAATAAAGATTTCCTTCTGCTTGGGCTTTAGTCCATAAATCCAACCTAACTGCAGAGCATTGTAGGCAACAACCCCACAACCAGGTCTGACCACTCTTTGCAAAATTCCTCAGTGATGATAGCCAGCCTATTAGAAGGAAAAGATCTGCGTTCCCAATGCGTTTCCAGGGATTCCTCTGACACATCAGAATTTCCTTACATCCATATTTGAGCTCACCTTGATCACGAATTTCAGGGCACCCACCCCTGTTTTTGTCTGGGGCACAAAGGGCCATTTTTTCTTGCAATATTTTCCCTGGGAGTCCTGGGAGTGACCAGATCAACACCGTGAACCCGCTACAGCTAAGTAAGCGTAACAAATATCTGGCTCTACCCCTCTCCTAATCTTGCAGAGGGAATCTGGCTGTCTCTGTAGACCTGAGCCAAAACAAAGCTTAAGAAAACAGAGGCAGACAGTTCACAGGATCTGGAGGGGCTGTAAAGGTTTTATTGAATCTTTCAACGGTAGCGACAGCAGAGTGTTTCACACTCCTGCTTCCCTGAGGTTGACTTGTGAGAAAAGGATGTGCCACTCAAATGTGGCTACATAATCAGCAGAGACTGTCTGGAAGAAAATTAAAAGCAGTCACAGCCAAGCATCATTTAGAGAGACCAAAAACTAGTCTCGGTAACCCAGTAAGTGGTGTTTTAACCAAGAAAACTATTCCCCGATTGTAGCACCACCAGAGAACAAGCAACAAGGAAAAGCCATGAAAACAAGACCAGCTGAAGACCATAAAGGCAATGCCAGATTGCAAGATACAGCACCTGAAATTTTGGTTTAGGCTCCTGGAGCACTTTTCCATAGAAGTTTCCTATTGCAGAGGAAATCCTGTCACTCTGCTTCACCATCACTGCCCATTTGTCCACTAAACAAATGTCCTGGAGGCACACGAACACCTGGTTCTGTCCCAGGGAAGAACGAGTGGTTTCCTGGCAGACCAGCACATGAAATCTCATCTGATCCTTTCTCATGTAAAACATAAGGCTTGGAGTAACTAAATGCACAACTATTTTCCAGCTCATAAACTTAATTAGAGCAGCTTAGTCATTTCCGTGCAGTCATGTAACGAGTCAGGGGCTGGGAATGCAACTTTCTCTCTCTGCTGAATCTCTCTCCTCTTGCTACAGGCCGACCCTGATATTAGAATTTTCCTTTTTCTGCCTGTTTACTATTGAGGAAGTTCAGCACTGCAAATTGGGGTGCAGGCAGGCACACAGAGCAGGTACCTGCATCCAGCTTAGCAAAGAAACATCCTTCAACTGCATGCAAATATGAGAATTTGCTGATGCTTGATTCTCAGGTGAGTACTTCAATGCTATTTTATCATTAAATGAAGCTTACAGTTCTGCTAAATACAAAGAACTGTATTTTCTTTGGTGCCAAGTGCCATCACAACCCTGTGCTGACCTACAGTTGCACAACTCCAGGCAGTTCTCTTCTGTCTGTGAACAAAGTATCTGCAAATACTTTCTCTCTTGTTGTAAGGGAATGTTTTGGGATACTAATTTTAATTTCTTACTTTGAAATTAACCAATAATCAGCATTAAATCAATACCAATCAGATAATCAGTATCAAATCAATTGATGTTTTAGGCTCCTGGTATTGCCCAAAGAAACAAGTGATTAATTCTCTCCCAAATTCATTCTGTAATAAAGGCAATGCCAGATTTGGGCAGAATTTCAAAAAGACTAACGGAAACACCAGTCCAAAAAGGACAATAATATTTATCGGAATGGCATTAAACTGGCCAGTCCTGTTACATCATGAAACCATCCCTGGTTATATCACACATGCCTGGAGACTCCAATGCCTTCAGAAGGGATGGAGGAGAGAAACAAATAAATGACAGCGTGTAATACCAAAACTTTCAGAATTTTTTTCTGAATTTCTCAGGTACATTTCAGAAGGCTCCACCCTAATGCCTTCATTCCTATGACGAAATATTTTATTCCACATGAAGGAGAGGAAAAAGAGGATAGCAATCAAAAGGATTCTCTGAGAAACTAAGTATGAGCAAAGATAATATGAAAACGGACCTAAATTAAGAATACAGTGAAAAGAGGTAGTGCAAACACCCTGGTGTCTATCTGTGCATGCCATTTTGCACCTGCATGTAAACCCCCACACTTTCAGCATCTTACAAGAACAGGAGGAGAAACAGGACTTACCTTATTAATGAACTCTGTATAGAGCATCCCCCCTAGAGCTCCACAGCTGCTTTTATTTCAAAGTCTGGACCACAGTGATCTCTAAAAGCATAAATCCACAGTGCTCTTGGTGTTTCAAGTTTTACAGTTCAAGAGGGAGAGGGGAAAATCATTTTCATTCCTCAGTACGAGGCACTCTCCCTCCTTCTCCCACTTCCCATCTCGGACTCCCAGACTCTGGGTTCTGCGCTGCTCCTCCCTCTCTCACTCTGCCCAGCGGTGCTGCTGTCGATCATCCACCTCACCCCACGAATTCCCTCTGTGGAGCATCCTGCGCCTCTGTCCGTGCCAGGCAGCTTCCCAGAGTGCGGGGACTCCTCGGAGGGACCCCGGGAGTGCTCCAGGCAGGGGAAGGGGCGTGAGCCAGACCCGGGCAAAGTCTGTCACACCACATGTCACATGCTGCCAGCACAGCTGGAATCCTGCGCATCGCCCCCGCCACAGAATGGAGGATGCTTTTAAACTTGAAGGTGCTTTTTCTCATCAGGTTATTCTTACTTTTCTAGTAAGAGAGGAAAAAGATCTGCAGTACTAAAAGTTTCTTTCACAGGGGTAATAAAAGCTTCTTTCAGTATTGCATTTCACTTTTATTCACCAGCACCATCAGGCACTTATAAGACTGGGCTGGATGGTAAAAAGATGTGTGTGTAAATCATCATCACTACCCCGAATTCAGAAAATTTTTACATTAACTGAAGCCCTGAATTTCAATCCCGACTGCAACAAAATAAAATCTGAAGCCTGCAAAAGAAGTTTACAAAGATGAAATACAGGGATTGATCCTCGATTTTCTTCACCGAGGCAGATTTTTGAGTCTGTACAGCCAAATCTCAGAGTCAGTTCTCTTTCATCAGCTCTGGTCAAGAATCACTTTCCTAGGTAACACAGTAAACTGAATCCAGTCCTGGATACAGAAAGAATATTGCAGGGAATATTTTTTGGTGCTTTGTAACCCAACATTCCCTATCACCTTTCTGCCAGAGGCTAGGAATTAAGAGGCTGCAGAAGTCACTGAAAGATTTTAATTAACTACTTCACTTGACATTTTAGTATTAAAAATAAAGAGAGGGTTTTTTTATTAAAAAAATGAAAAACTTTTTTTGTTTCATTAAAAAAAATCGTCATGATTTCATGAATGTCTTCCTGTGCTTGCCAGAAGCAGAAGGATTGTGTTCTAGCAGTAAAAGACGAAGAAAAGGATTCTCTCCTAAAACGATAAAAGAAGAGGCAGCAAATGATTTCCAGAAATATGGAGATTCCTCTTAGCCAGGGCAGAGTCTCATAGTAAGGCTGGATACCACTCTCTGATGGTTACATAAAAAATGTAAAGCAACTTGTTTTCTCCGTTCCTAATGAAAGAACTGGGAGTAGCCCAGTTTTTGGGTACAGACTGGCCCCAGTCAGTTCACCCTTCCTCGGCACACGCAGGTCCTTCAGCCCAAAAGCACTGCATGTAAGGGGAGGAATCATGAACCTCCAGAAAGGGACTTTCTAACTGACCCAAAATCCAGGCTACACCATCAAAGACCCTGTGTGGCAAGTGACTTGAGGCCAGTTCACTGCAGGATTAACGGGAACACAGAGCTTTACGCTCTGTTGGTTTAAGGCTGCTCTGCACGACATGCTCATCGTTAGTGCCACGTTTTATTTAGGGGGTGAAGAACCCTGGCAGAGAAAGGTGAAAAGTACATGATTTTCCAAAGAGGAAATTCACTCTAGGTAAGAACTTCAGTCTTCCAAACTGTCAATGTATGCCAAAACAGCTCCAGACACCAGGAAAGCTCTTGGGATGTGTAGCTCTGAGCCCTCCAAAACCACCCCTGTGCTGCTGCCCCACAAGAATCACAGAACCACAGAATGA